>CM021104.1:470198333-470248418 GCA_007115665.2 Sequoiadendron giganteum
GCTATGACACCTGACAGCTATGACAGACATGCAGGACATGTAGACTATGACATGAAATAATGACAGGGGATCTTTGACCAAAATAGAGGGATAAATAATTTATTTTAAATTATTTATTCGAAAATGGAAGAGGATAAATTATTTATTTGAAGGAAATGAAAAAGGAGATTTAATTAAATTTAATTAAAGGAAGAAATAGAAATTGAATATGGATAATTGATTTGGATCAATTATTTAAAGGAGAAGAAAGACACATAAATAAATAATTTCGTCAATTATTTAATTATAGAAGAATAAAAGGTCAAATAATAATTATTATTGACTATGGACATGTGATGAAATATAAATAATTAAATAAATAATGATTTATTTAATTATTGAAGAAAGGGGTATTAGTGACGCAATTAATTTATTTTAATTGATCAGGATAGAATAAATATTAGAAAGTGAATTAATTAAATAATTAAAAAATCATTTAATTAATAAAGGAATATGATCAAGAATAATTAAATAATTAAATAATTAAAATTATTTAATTATTAGAGGATGATGACTAAGGAAAAATGTTGCTTGTAGACTTTAGGACATTTTTCAGTGTCTACATTTTGCCCCTCTTTCACATAATGCAGTTCATCGCGTTGTGTCAAAGTAATTTATTCTGAACTATGCCCCTGTGTAAAGAGAAAGGGGAAGGGTGACCAAGAGGGTCGCGGTATGCCCCCTCGAGAGGACATGTGGGTTCAAAGAATATGAATGTGCTCTCGAAATGGAAGAGAAGACTAGAGGATGAAAGATGGAAGAAATGTTAGCACGAAGGAGATGGGATGTTAGTGTGAAAAGGGGAAAGAAGATAGACATGAAATGATAAGGGAACCAACTTTCACGCTTACATTGTTATATTTATCATCATTGGGCATCAAAAATGTCACAAATGGACCACAAACACCATGGTATGACATAAACCAAGGTGTGCAAGGTGACCATTTGGGAGAGACAAACAATCAAAAAAGACAAGGAATGCCCCAGCTCATACTAGGGACCCGATTGTCCTAGTCTTTTTGCCAAGACAAACCACAAGCAGCAAACAGAGAAAAGAGGCCATGATCCATCATCGTCCCTCTAAATCCATTGATAGGACATCCTCAAGGAGACTAGTAACATGACCCAAAACCAATCAAAAAGATAAGAAAATCCATACCAACAAAGTGTTTGCCAAGAGAGTGTTTTCTAGTGATAATGATGATTGTTTGGTTGGTTGATTAGGTTGACCAAGATGATCGAGTTGATTGATAGGTTGATAAGGATCAATAAAGTGATTTAATTGACCATGCCTAGCCTCAGGAAGGACACATCCTGATGAAGGAAAGATTGATTGACCAAGCTGATAAGATTGAGTGGTGTGACAAAGTTGATTGATAATGATAATGCCCGATTTCAGGAAGGACACATCCTGATTAAAGAAAGATTGATTGACAAAGTTGACAAGATTGTTTGATTGTTTGACAAAGATTTGATGAATATGACCAAGCGATGTGATGATACCCAACCACAGGAAAGACACATCCTGTTTAGGTAGAGGACACATTTGATAAAGTTGACCAAGTGACAAGTCTTGACATGATACCTAACTGCAAGGACACATCCTACGTAAGGTAAATGACAAGGTTGAGAAAGTCCAATCCCAGGAAGGATGTATCCTGATAAAAGACAAGAGATAAGACCAAATGAGACAAATGACATGATGCCCCATTCCGATATAAGACTAGTGACGTGATTGAGTTGATGATAGGATAATTGATTGATGAAAGATTTAATTTGTTTGTTGTTTCTTGATGTAGTTTGAATGATGATTGCTCTCGGATCAAGCACATGACCCAACTCGATGAACCCTAAAGGACTTGACCTAGGGGGCTCATCGATAGATGGCCTTGCCTATGTAGCAGTGCATAGAGACCTCGTAGTTCGACACGACTTGAATTTGTCTTATTTGACAAAATACTAGGTCATGATTTTATTTGGACAACCTAAAGGGACTGACCTAATGCCTCGGGGGCTCATTTAAGATGAGTCTTGCCTACGTAGCAAACACGCAGAGGCAACGTAGTTCGACCACTCTAACAAAACTGATTCAGACTCAGACTCTATTTTTGGGATTTTTGAAACTTTTTGATTTTTTGGGATTTTGAAATGTTTTGATTTTTTTTGGATTTTGAAATATTTTGGTTTTTTTTTGGGTTTTGGACATTTTATGGTTTTTTGGATTTTTTTCAGGACATTTTATGATTTAAAAAAAAATAAAAAAATTTCAGGACATTTTATGATTTTTATGGATTTTGAAGGTTTTAAAGGGGTGATACCATGTATTATTTCCCATGAAGATGCAAGTCAAGGAATTGCCCCCAATTGAGGTATAGGAAAAATTTATTATGCGCGAGGGGAAGCAGCAAATGCGATAGGTGGATATGAAAGTGAAGGATGCTAAATGTTGGTGGTTTTTCAGGCCATGGGAAGGATGACGAAGCTTTATTATGGATGAGTGAGAATTTATTATGGATGATAACTATAGGGATCATGAAAAATGCATGTGAAAGATATCCAGAATCAACCAAGAAGGCATGCGCACGAATCCAAGGACAAACATGATCTTGCCCCTAGTCAAGCTGAAAACCAATTGATAGGTGATGATGACAATGACAATGTTGTTTGATAGGGGAAGGACACATCCCAAAACAACATGAGGATGATGATTATGTGACTAAAGGATCAAGGTTTGCAGCAGGGCTAGGAACAAAGCCAAGAAATGTTTTGGATGATTGGCTAGGTTGCATAGCAAGATTTTATGGATTAGATTCATTGCATTTGGAATGACTAACCTTAGAACTAGATGGGATTATGGAGGGAACTTGGATAAGTGGATTATAATCCTTAAACCAATGACAAGGGAAAACCAAGTCCAATAATAGGTATGGAAGGCTAATGGATTATTTGTTGAAAAAATTAGCATATGATCTCCAAGGACTATCTCGCATAGGAACAATTTGTTTTCTCCAAGATATGGGTTTGGATAAATTCTATGAAGAAAATGACATGATATTTCATGGGTAGTGTATGACCAAAGGATAGACATGTCCAAAAAATTTCCAAAGCATGATTTATGTTTGTGCTCCATTTCTTATCAAGATCAAGGTAGGTGGGAGAAGGGATGGAAACGATATGGATTAGATGGAAATGTTATGAAAAGACATGGGAGATGAGACAACTTGCCCCCAAGTGTAATGGTCCACATAGATAATCTATTTTACACATGACGCCTATTTGCCAGGTTTTCATCATGGTACCTATCCAAAGCGCCATAAAAATGGTTTTCACTATTGGATGAAATTTTTCTCTTTACTATTTTTTTTTTCTTTCATTTTGATGATGTCACACAAGACGCTTGCTTGCCAGGTTTTCATCAAGGTGACATATTTTTTGACTTTTTATATCGATTTGATAGTTTGGATGAGTGTTGATTGTTCTAAATCTTTTGATGGTGTTGATGTAGATACTGGTGTCATGATATGCCAATAGTGACATTTATGGAGTAATTGTCTTGTCAAGATCATAGCACTTGCATACAACTGATTGATGTCACTGTGATCCTCTCTAATACTAGTGTTGGCCTTATCAAAATACGCACATCATGATAGAGTACCATGGGAGTCCTTATGATAAAGGGTTGCTGCCAAGATGCGATGGATTTGTGAAGTAGGAATTTTAGACTTTAGGCGAGATGCAAGATTATGATGGATGATGGTAGGTGTGGATGGACTATTTGGTGTTTTGGATGTAGCAATTTTTATTTTCCAAACTTGGGATGGTGGATGATGGAGTTTGGAATTTTGATTAGGATAGTGTTTGGAACCAACATTTTTATATGCCTTTCTTGATGACCATTTTAAAGGAGGTGGAAATTTACTATATGTGGGAGTCCTCTTTTCTTGTGGCTCCATATTTTGATTGACTTTTGGATTTGAAATATTTTCTTTGTTTGATCCATTTTTCTTTGGGATCCATTTTAACTTCATTTGTCCACTTGAATTTTTGTTTGATTCAATGGCCTTTGAAATTTGATTTTGAATTTTGGATTTATAATAATTTTCTTTTTGTTGGTTCCAAATGGAATATTTATTCATGTTGGAATGATGGTTTATGGTGTGGATGGAAGGAGTGTTGGCAACAACCTTATGATAAGGACTACTCATGGCCCCCATTTTGATGTTTATATCAGATAAAGTTTCCCCCAATATCAAGGAGGTACCACTAACATCATTTGATTCTCTGATTGAAGAATAACCAAGACCTTGATGTCTAGGATTTGCATAAAATTGTACTGGTTCTATAATGCCTTGCTCATGTAGACCTAGTCGTCTTCCTTGATATTGCATACTTTGAAATATTTTGTTTGCGATGGGGTATTTGTTGTTTTGAAAGCAAGATGCAAACCCATCATTGTGTAGTTGGAAACCATTACTCAAAATTTTCTCATCTCTAAGAAAGCCCGCTTTGACAAAAGTAGATGCTCCCAGTTGATAGGATTTTTTGGTGTTATCATTTTTCATGCTTGTTTCTTCTTGACCATTTGGGATGTTGATTTGATCCATGGTAGATTGTGTATCTTCTTCTTTGACTTGATCAATAATAGCTTCTCTATGTTCTTCTTTGACTTGATCAATAATAGTTGCTTTATGCTCTTCTTTGATGTTATCCATATCATTGATTTGATTATCTATGTGTTCAAAGGAGGCAAGTGTCTCATTTTGGGAAATGGAGGTGTTTTGTGATTGGATGGGATCATCTTCAAATTTTTGATCATGGATGGTGTAAAGGTCGCTGAGAGGATCATTTTGGATTTCTTGTTCAATGGTAGGATCTTGGTCAAAAATAGGTGTATCTTGGATAACATGATTGGGAATGGGATCTTGATCAAGGATAGGTGCATTTTGGGTGCCATGATTATCTAGAAGGACTTCTTGGATGGACTTAAGGATGGGGTCATGGGATGAACTACTTTGATCTTGACATGAAGGTGAAGCTATGATGTCATGCTTTGGAATTTTATTTTGAAATTTATCCCAAGGTGTAGGCAATGTGATGTGGTTTTGGAGACCCTGACCAAATGTAGCTTGGGATGGAGTGGATGGAAATGGGCTAGTGGATGATGGACTAGTGGATGATGGATTATGATAGGATGTGGAGGATTGGAATGGACTAGTGGAAGGTTGGTTTCCCTTGTCAAAGTTAGGATACAGATGATTAATGGACATTTGTTGGGAATTAATGGTATGTATTGTGATAAGGGACTCTTGATAGTGAGGGTAAATGGATGAAGGACTAAAGCTTATGGATTGTTGGTAAGAAGGGTATGTGAGTGGTTGGTATTGACGATTGAGGATTGATTAGTATTCAGCTTGACTACGAAGAAGATCAAGGTAAAGTGAAGACATGGTCATGAATTTGGATTAGGATGGATGAAGACCATACAAAAATTGTGACCTTTGGATGACAATGCAAGGTTCCAATGCAAAATGGATATGAAACTGTGCTATTTTTTTGTGATTTTCAAGGATATAAGGATGCAAAGTGCCAATGTACCTAAGACCAAGATAAAGGAATGGTGGAATGATAATGACCCTATTACCAAGGATATGATATGAAAGGATGAACCTATGGGTAAATGCAAACTAAAGATTTCACTAATGGAAGGTTTGAGCAATTTTATTTTTGGTTTTTGATAGAGGTTGTTTGATATCAAATTGGACAAGTTTGGTCTTGGGTTTTAGACTGCAAAATTTGGAATTGTTTCAAGTTCAATGTGTGTGTTTCCAAGTCTGTGAAAGGTGTTTATTTGTCTCAATGTCTTAGAAAAACACTTGGAAAACACAATATCTTGTCTTTGAAAATTTGAAAACATGCACAATGAAGACAAGTACAACCCTAGGTTAAGCAAGGACAATATTCACTAGATTCCACGTGGGTTTCCCCAACTGCACTTATTCTTAGCATGTGAATCCAGAAGCTTGGCTGCACGGGCTCCCCCTTACATTGCACTCACTTCTCAGGCCAACCAAGCTTCCAAACCCCATAAAACTCCCATGGCAGGTTGATCACCTCTACTAAGAACTGTGAGAATGTGGATGCCTTCACAACGACTGTTGTTGCGCTAGCAAATAGAAGGATTTTGGCAACTACACAAAAGTTTTTAGTTCAGGACCCCCGTTCGAGTGGCCATACATGGGGCACAAGATTAAGCTCCGTTTAGGAGGCACTCCAGCCTGAAGAGGTTATGCTCAACAAGGTTTTGGGGAGTACTACTTGGTCCGTATGACACATCCACACTCGTAATCCTAGGCTTTCCCTTAGGATTCACATTTATATACCGGTCGGGGGTAGCTTGGCCAAAAAGCTTCATTGCCGGTCTGAGTCACTTGGGGTGAGTATTTTTTCCCACCAAGGAAGACCCAAGTTCTAGAGGCAATAACCATTTCTCTTACACCCAGGATCGCATAAATGTGCAAGGGGAGAAGATACTTCGATTATTGCATCAAAGGGTAACACAAAATTGAAGACACTTATAAATTTTAATTACCAAATGATAATGTGAGGAGGACACACAAGACACCTTGTTCATTTTAAAAATTTAACTTGATACGAAACAAACAAAGTTCATTTTAAGCCAAGGACATGAAATGCATGTTCATTTTAACCCATGAGTGTGCATGCAATTTGTGTTCATTTTAATCCCATGAAATGAAATGCATGTTCATTTTAACCAATGAGTGTGCATGCAATTTGTTGTAGTTGTTGAAAACAAATAAAATTAATTATGCCCAAAGAAATGAAAAGCTCGATTTTTGTTTCTAAAGAAATAATTTTTTAGACTCCCTCCAAGCTGTGCCACATGCTAAAAACAAGAGATTAGTAACTCAAAAGAAATGACAGTTGCAAATTAAAACAACCACAACTTTTTCAAAATTTAACAAAATTTCAAATCGTTTATATTTATGGAAAGCTAAAACTCAAACCTTCAAAATGCAGAAATTATTTTTCCAAGATTTTGCATGAAAAAATGTTATAGGGAAAAGAAAACGTGGGTTTTAACAACTAAACTAAAAAAACAACAAATACTAAAATAGCCATAACTTTTTCAAAGCTTAACGAAATTTTAAACCGTTTGAAGTTTCAGAAAGCTGAAAACGAGGGTTACAAAACCGAGATGATCATTTTTAAAGAATTTATGTGCCAATTTTTCTATGCTCAAAAGAAGATGACGGGATTTTATGCAACTTCTTGGCTGTAACCTACAAAACAACCAAACAAACAAGAAAACAAACGATTTTTTTTTTTTTTTTGCAATATTATTCGATTCACCTCGGGTTCACCAATGTAAGATGGAAAAAATCAAATAGATTAGATTAAGTGATAGCCAACACTTCTAAACTATAATCCCAATCTAAACAAGAGAATACAAACAAAGAGAGCAATCAAAATGAAAGCAAATGAAATAAAACACTCCCCTTTGAAATTGATTCTTTCTCTTGTCTCTCCTATTTCTTCTTATGCCAATATTGCCGTTAGATTTGTTGTTGAAGTTGTGCAAATACCTAGAAATAGTAAGCAAGAAATTTGGAGAAAATTAGCAGTTAAATTGAAAATGGAGGGGAAAGGTTGCTTTTATAGACAACCATTTGAATGGACGGACGAGATTGATTTTCTAGAAAGATTCTAAGATCAACAGATGAGGATTCATGAGAGGGAAGTTACGAAATGGATGGCCAAGATCGAGTTTCTAGAAAGATGCCAAGATCTACGGTTGAGAATTGATGCAACCAGAATATGCCATGCATGGAAAAGATATGACGCCGACGACTATGACGCCTGACGGCTATGACAGACATGTAGGACATGCAGACTATGACATGAAATAGTGATAGGGGATCTTTGACCAAAATAGAGGGATAAATAATTTTAAATTATTTATTCGAAAATGGAAGAGGGTGACAAGTGGCAAATAAATAATTTATTTTAAATTATTTATTTGGAGGAAATGAAAAAGGAGATTTAATTAAATTCATAAATTTAATCAAAGGAAGAAATAGAAATTGAATATGAATAATTGATTTGGATCAATTATTTAAAGGAGAAGAAAGACACAAATAAATAATTTCATCAATTATTTAATTATAGAAGAATAAAAGGTCAAATAATTATTATTATCTGACTATGGACATGTGATGAAATATAAATAATTAAATAAATAATGATTTATCTAATATTTGAAGAAAGGGGTATTAGTGACGCAATTACTTTATTTTAATTGATCAGGATAGACTAAATATTAGAAAGTGAATTAATCAAATAATTAAAAAATCATTTAATTAATAAAGGAATATGATCAAGAATAATTAAATAATTAAAATTATTTAATTATTAGAGGATGATGACTAAAGAAAAATGTTGCTTGTAGACTTTAGGACATTTTTCAGTGTCTACAAGCATGACAATGATATACTAATGAGATCACATGAAGGATGACACCAAGAATTTTGGATAGTCAAGCCTCCATAAATCAAGTGAAAAATACATATTAAGGATCACAAAGATAGTTTAAAGACCTTGCAATATCGAGCTATGGAGGAGAATCACAACATGGATAGAAGAGAGAGTATAGTGAAAATGACAAGTCAATCATAATATGTATAAAAATATTATGATTGTGGTCATGATACAAATTGGTAATTAACTATTCAGGGTTATAATGGCATGATATATGATAGGGATAGTCATCATATAGCATTGAACGAATATAGTGAACTGTCCAAAAGATTCAAAGGGGTAGTGAATAAATGACTGTGTAATGAAGGGAAATAACCAATGAATGATAGGTAATACAAGGTTTAAAGGGATAGTCAAGGGAAGGTAAATCATCATTGTTTAAGGGAGTATTTTAGAAAATAAAGGAAAGTGTTCTTATGATTGTGTGAAAAAACCTATCATCCACAGACCTATCAAAAGGTAGCACACAAACCTAACAAAAGGTAGATTACCAAAGGTGATACAAAAATAAAGGGATGAATATAATGATATATACTTGGTTATAAAGTAAATTTTAAGGTCATGCATATGTTGATAGATTAGAATATCATCCCATACCACCCTTGAAGACCTATTCATATTCAATCTTTTATTCTTCTTCAAATATATCTATCAAATGGCATATCATCACATGGGAGAATTCATGAGTTAAGAGAGTCAAAGAGGTTTAAAATTTCTACTTTATGACACTTATCACTAGTTTGGGAGCTAATAAAGAGGCAACATGGGTACAAATAGGAGTTGGGTGAATTTTGAATCTATATGCATGTAGTTTGGGGCTGTTTTGGGTCCTAAAATAAATAAGTTTTTGCCTTGTAACTTACATAATTGATATGAATTGATTGAAGGAAACCTCTCCAATCAACATAATACATATTTTGAAGACTTGTTTTGTTTTAGTTGGGGCACATTTCAAGGGGCATGCAAAGGGAAAGAGGTTAAGAGGTCAAAGTCAACTCTCCTTCACCAAGATTTGCATGATTTGCAACTAGTTTAGAGGGAGTTATGCATCTAGAAAACTCTCAAATCATTATGAAAATTCACCCTCTTCCATGAAGACAAGTTTAGTTAGACTAGACGTAGCTTTCAATAAAACCAAGCACTCAAATATTTTTAGAGTTAGTTCTTTCATTCTTCTTTTTTCTTATGCAAGAGAAGAGATTGTAACTCAGTTCAAAGAGATGTTTTTTGAATATAGAGCAAAAACTTAATGAATTTTCATGTATTTTTCATATTTGCATTGGTAGAAACTCATGTTATTTCAATAAAAGGAACATTTTTTCCTTCTCCAAATTTATTTGTTGAGTGTCTTTATAGATGATTTGATCTAATTTTTGTGGTTATAAATGCAAAATACTTGAATTATGTCTCATTGCAAAACATTTCCTTACAAAATATAAAAAATCCATATTGGTCATAGGTTGTGTTAACTCTTTTCAGAATTTGTAGTTGTGAAAACTCTTAGTTTTCTTTCTAAAAAACATGAAATATAAACTTCTTGTGAAACACTATTGTGTGAGCTTTGCAAAAAATTGAGTTGTGCATAGAGTAGGGCACTTTTTGAGAGAAATTATGAGTTGAAACAACAGGTACAGGTCATGTAAAGTTTGGTGCATCACCTCCTAGGAATATTTCATTTCAATTTGAGTTATTCTAACCTTTTCCTCATCAAATCAATAGTTTATAGGAGGTCCATCAATGAAACCAACCTTTTCTAGAGGTTCATCTTCACCATAAGCCACCCATAGCTTGAAGATGATCCCATGTTTCATAAGATAGCTAAGTTTTACAATTATCCAAGGTGCAATCCTTGTGGCAACAACTAACACTAGATATATCTAAATGCTAGCACAAAGAGGTTATACATGACAGGGAAAAATGCAACAAAACAGATTATTATCAGTTGGAAGTTGATAAAACCACCCAAGTGAGATGTTGAATTTCCAAAATTATAACATTAAATAGTGTATAATATATGGATTACAAACATAAGCCTCTTGGATACATGATTTAAGGATGTGACATGTTTAAAAGGTCACATGTTTACTCTTAATCATTCTCAAGTAGGAGGTGAGTTAACTTAGTCTGCTAAGATAGAGGTAGTATTTAGTTAGAAAAAAATGAGCTTGAATTCCATCAATCAAGAATTGATGGGGAAGTGGTAGAACTTAGTAACCTCAAATATAAGTTTGTGCATGCCATTATTAGCTGTATAAACAAAGATAAATAAATAATCATGTTATTCTAAATAAAATTAATAAATAATCATAATATTATGTTAGAGAAACCTAGGTCTGAATGAAAAATTCAATAAATTCCACACATAGATTATGAGAACAATAAGAAAAATATCTACCATAAAAGTAATAGAAAATATGCAATGAGGCCCTTACATATAAAGACAAATATGAGATGAGAATATAGTTCAAGACTCTAGGCACCTTGCACATGCATAACACAAATGCACTTGACATGTAATTTGAAAATGAGATAGGTGTCTCAAAAGGTGAGTGCATGTGTATTGACCACATGCGGTGAGGAAAAATATAAAATGTACTTAAGTGTGGACTTAAAAAATATGAGTATGAATCTCCTAGGTAGGCTAAAAATTAACTAATTGTATTATGTCCTTATTTACACTAACACCTCCCTTAAGTGCAACTTAGTGAGAATAAATTAATGCACTAATATAGTGATGATGGATCATAGCTACTAGGCCATGTTAGGTACCCATGTACAAATTTTTCCCCCATAGGAGAGAAAGACATTTATGCATGACACCCATAAAAGGTGAGAAGGAAAGAACCCCATGCAAGGAAATATTTCCCACAAAGATAATATGAGAAGAGAAACCATGTAGCCTCCCTCAAATTACCTTGTATAATTTTTGAAGATTCCCAACACTAGATGCTAAAGATGATCCATAATAATTGAACAAAATTTCTCCCATTAGGAAGAAATAGAACCACAAATGTATACAAGATATCTTCCCATTATGTATAATAAAATCCAAGATGATGGGTGGATATATCAAAATTTTGTACATGATATAAATATAATAATGAAGCCCAAGATGATGTATTTGAATGCTAATCAAAGATCTCTAAGTCATTGTAAAATTGTGACAAAAGAAGATGAAGAAAAATTCACACCCAACTTGCAAATGATGTTGATGCAGCTCCATCAAAGTTGTCATAAAAAATAAGATTTTTTTTGCTAGTTTTATCATTTTGTAGTGTAGAAAATTGTACACCTTTACAATTTCAAACTGTGTTTGGGTCCCTTAATTTATTGGACTTAATTAAGCTTCTAATTTCCAAATTAATCATTCCAAAGTCTTATTTTTACCATTTCTGAAAGGAGAAAAAATATTAAATAAATGCATTCAATACTTAAATTTCCTTGGATCATGTTGTCCTAGAGATATAGGCCAAGACCCATTCTCCCATGGGCGAATGGTCCCATTTATGAGCAACAAACCATTTTAAAATATGTTTTTGGCAACATTTTAATGATCAAAGTTCAAATTGTAAGTGTCGGCTTTTGGAATCTAATTTTCGGGAAATTGGATAAACATCTATAAATACATAGTCTTTTTATCATTTGAAATCTAAGAAGTGACATCAAGGAGAAATTCAAGATAAAATACTATTTTCAAGAGAATTCAAGAGCAACATTATCAATCATTATAAAAAATGATCAAGATCCTAACATCATGTCAAAGTTTATGTGTGTTCATGTTATCTTGTGAAGGCTAAGGAGCATTGTAGGTATTCATATTTTCAAGCATTCAATAAAATCAAGCAATCATGATCCAATTCCCCTGAACTGATGTGTATGATTTTAGTTCTTCAAGGAAGCAATTGAAGGGTGGTGAGTTGTAGCAATTTCTCATTCATCATTTCCTTCCCTTTCTATTAAAGGATTTTATCATTGACATTACCATTCTGAAAGTGGAAACACTATTCATGAGTTTTGATTGAGGCAAGCCCCTAATATGACTCAACATTTTCTCCTCCTTTAAATTTGCAGGTTACAGGTTGAAGAAGGATTGAATAGATCTTGGAGAGAAATTTTGCATTGTTTCATTTGTTGTCATCATTCTTTTCAACCTACAAAAACTAAGTTGAATAATTCATTTCCAACATTTTGACAAATTTGTAGGTGGAAAACATCTTAGATCTAGCACCAAAGGACTCCAAAAGTTGATATGGACACTCATAAAAAGATCCATTTGTCCAAGGGCGATCGAGTCCTATAGTGCTTGAAACCAACTTTTCTAGGTTAGTACTTGTCACTCTCCACTTCTCAGATCTACTTGCAAACTACTATTTTTGTCTGTCAGTTGTTGGGATCTTAAATTTTTAATATTAGGGTATATAGAATCATTAGGTTAATCATTCCAAAATATTTTCAATCCATTCCAATCCCCCTTAGCATATAGATCTAGGTCTCATTGGCTCTCCATTAAGGTTGATAGTCAATCAATTCTTCTTGTTGATCTATATCGCAATGAAATTTATAAAAAATGTGGAAATGGCCCTAGGTTATGAATAGTAATCTTAGAGTCGCCACATTTTTACATTACATTTTGGTGAACTTGAAATTCTGACATCATATACCTTCTGAAAATTAGAAGTCTTTCAAACCCTAGATCTGGGTTTTGCATTGCATTGTTTGCATTTCTCATTTAGGGTTTTATTTTGCATTTTAAAAGCATCAAAAAGCTAAAAAAAGATGCATTTATCTTGCATCATATCTTGCATTAGAATTTATTTTAGTCATCTTTAGATCAGATTTACATTTAATTTGCATTCACTAAGTGGTTAAAAATCTGAAATTGTTCATTGTATGTAAATTATATCTTTCATTTTAGCTCAAAAACAAGTAAAAAAATTGCATAGTTTTGTTTCAAATTTGCAGAAAATCATCATTTTCAGAATTTTGCATCTTCAAAATAGTTAATTATTGCATATTGGATCTAAAAATTTCATTCAAAATTGTCCTTTATTGTTGCATATTTTCATTTGAATCACTTTTAGGTTGTGGCATCTTAAAATCAGTCAATTATTGCATTTTACATTTGAAATTTGCATTCAGACTTGTAAAAACATTTTCAACTTTGTTTCACACTTGCATCTTGCATTACCTTCTCCAAAATTGAGAAAAATATGCAAAAATAGTCACTGATTAACCTATTTGCAACTAGAGCAAGAAACATCAAACAACATAAAACTTCAAATTTTTAGTTTTTCAAAACCTTGTACAAGGACCCATTCACCCTTGGGTGACCCTATCCTTGTATAGGTGTCTCAAATAGCTTTTGTACATCCTTTTGTCTCTGTATTATCAATTTGGTTCCACTTGCAATTGTTTGGTTTGAAATTCTGGAAAAATGTTATTGCATGTGCAAGAAAGATGTCATTTTACTTGATTTGTTGTAAAATTGGGAAAATATTGTTACATTTAGTATTGAAAATCATTAGATCTATAGGACAATTGTTTACATTTTTAAACAATTGCATAATTTGGGTAGTTAGTTTTTATTTTTGCATAAATTCATACCTCTAGATTGTTATTAGATTTGTTTCCACAAGCACAATGTATATTTACCAAGCCCTTTAGTTGTGATGAATTTGACATGTTAGATGAATCCCTTGGGGAACTTATCTCACTTAGATCACCCACTAAATATTTTAAAATTCCAACAATTGATATCTATGATAATCATAGTAGTCATTCTCTTGATATCCCTCTTGATTGTGAGGGTATCTTAATGCAATAAAATGAAATCATTGAAAAATTTCTTAATATCACTTTTCTTAGTCTTCATTCACCTCCAAACATATTCCCTACTTATGAGAAAGCTTTGGTGCAGGAGGATGCAATCATTGAAAAACATGACAATAATTTTTTTTCTCCCAATACCTCACCCACTTGTGAAGAAGGTATTGTGGTGTTAGAGGATCCAATCGATGATTTTCATGAAAATATTGTTTCTTTCTCTCCTAATAATTCTTCTACTTGGGAGGATATTGTGGCACAGGAGGATGAAATCATTGATACATCTTTCAAAAAATAGTGAGATGGATGACTAGATGAAGATGCTAAGTTGACATTAGATCCCTTATGTATAGAAGGTCATCAACAAGTAGATAAATTAGTTGAGGTTATTAACACAAGTAAAAATTGCTTCACCTCCCATCATAGGACCATCCCAAAGTAAACCAAAACCTCTAGGTAGTATCTTAAACTTTGCAAGGAAACTCACTAGTAATCATGTGTCGTAGCAACCAGGTTATCAAACTGTTTCTCACACATATAAAATCCCTCAGCGTAGTGGTAGATAATATCTTGTTGAGAAACTTCATCATACCCCAAAAAACATCTCCCTTTGGGTTTTGATTCAAATATCACCTACATGCAATAGGGTGCTCCAAAATATTTTGTAGAAGGTTGATATCCCACCCTCTGTTAAACCAAATGATATAGCTACCTCATTTGATTGTATGCAAGTAAAAAAGTTGGATATTACATTCCCTCAACATGAATTATCCTCACTCGAGATCCAAAATAAACATGAGGCCCTAATGATAAAGGTCATCATTAATGAAACTTCAGTTAGGCATACTCTCATAGACAATGGAGTGGGTCTTAATGTTTGTAGCATTGATCTCCTAGATAAAATTTGTGTGGACAAGAAGCTTATACAACCCAATGATGTTAAATTTTGTGGCTTTAATAATATTAGTAAGAAACCATTATGAATTATCACATTACCCATTGAGGTTGAACCTGTGGTTTTTCGTACTCTTGTCCATATCATGTCAAGACCTCTTTCATACAACATTCCATGAAGGGAATCCTATGTACTCTTCACTGTGAGATGAAGTATGAATATAATAACAAAATATGAACAGTTGAAGAAAATGAACAAATCTATAATTCACAAGTTCAACATGATCATAATACTTCCAAATCTCTTAATAATTCGATTCAAACTTCAAAGGTAGCACATATATAAGTTGATGATACTCCTAATTGTCTCACCTAGAAAAAAACTCTTAAATGATGATTGTGGTTCATGATATTTTACACCTTCCTTTATGGGATAGTACAAAATCACACAATATAAAGAGTCTAGTGATGTGTCTTCTATATCAATGAATTCAAAAACATCACCCCATGATGATGATGGGGGCTCTACGAATCCCATCCCTCAGAAGAGGAAGATGTATAACTTTAAAAAGCTTCAAAAGGATTTGTGTGCTTAAGAAGAAAGCAATATTTTTCAAAAGAATGTAAATAAAAGCTCTTCATTTGAGTTGGAAGCATGTTATGGTCTTGGATACAAAATTATTTCTAAAAATGTATATAACAAAAACATGGAACAAAATAATAGAAATCAAGTGAATCCCATATCATACTTTTCCAAGCAGGGTCTAGGTTTGCAACCTTCATTCCATCTTCATCTAGTGCTTTATCATATATTTTGTGTATGACATATTGTGATAAGAAAGAAAGTTTTTGTTCACAAGAGAAATAAATGTCCCCTAACATTGATCAATAGAATATCTTGTCAAGGCTTCCCAAAGCCAACTTGATTACTCTTCCTCCAAGAACACAAAAAAAATTGTATAACAAAAACTTATTTTATGCATATGATCAAGTGCATGGTCATTCTACCAAGGAATGAAAGGTATTGAGTAATAAAATACAACATAGTAAGGTATGTGGTGCTCTTCCTCATGTTGATGTATCTAATTCCTCTAATTGATAATGATTTTCATCCTATCATATTTCTCATCACTATGTGGCATTTGTAACTTTATGCGTTTTTCTCATTACCATTCATGGTGGTATAATCTTAAGTGCAACCATATTTTTCATGGAAACAATATGATGTTTATTGGTCTAGTTGTCCTTGCCTCTATGATTGGGGGGGAAAGGATAATTTTTTTGATGAGGTGTGTATTATTTTAATGGATCCCCTCTTCTCTTCTTTCTCCTTAAAATACAAACATAACAAGTATGTTGACATTTTAAAGGGGGCATATACTCCCCCATTTATTCTTTGCATAAGAAATGTTCTCTTCTTAGTGATGATAGAATACATCTCCTAGAAAGTGTGACCTTGTTAATCATAGTGAGGATTTCTAAATATATGTTAAGTAGCACTTTTGTGATAATGTTAGACTTAATGTCCCATAATACTGTGACCTTTCTTGGAATATGATATTCCTATTGTTGGTAATGCTATTTTTTTCATTCCCTAAGACGTGAATCTTTTATTCCTCGATTAGTCCTCTCTTGGTGGTGATGTAAAGTGTGATGTTTACTAGGGTGTGACCTTCCATGCATTAATAAAAACCCCTTTGATCATTTTTGTTTACCTTATCATTTTATTCCATAAGTGTCTAGCATAACATAGCTTGCTAGCCTTGTGAAGTAATTTTATTCCATAAGTGTCTAGCATAATACAATTTTCTAGCCTTGTGAAGAAATTTTATTCCACAAGTGTCTAGAATAATACAACTTGATAGACTTGTGAAGAAATTTTATTTCATCAATTTTAGCATTAAGCAACTTGATAGCCTTATAGTGAAACATAGAAAAAGTGCATATGTTCACCAAATCATATGCCTTTATACTAAATGTGGAATGTTTCACCAAACTTACTATAAATAGAAAGGGTAAAATGGGGTGTGATAAACCTACCTATTTTATATTTCATTTAAGAAATGAGAACCTCCAAGATAGAACTAACTTTGTGCCCTTAGGTGAATCAATTTTATGGAGGATCTTGCAATTTCCTTTATCTGTGTGGGTAGGATAAATATGACTGAAATGCACTCTTTGGAGACAAATGAAAAATACCCAATGATCCCAAATATGCAATGTAACACTCAAACCTTCAATTTAAAGCATAAAACTAAGAGAATCCACAACTTCCCTTCAGATTTGTGGAGTTAGAAATTATTATAAACATGTCATCAAGAATGCTAGAAGATGTCTGTCTGACAAAAATAGTAACAAAAATGATTGAACAAGGGGTTTTGGGAAAAAGATTAAAAATACCAAATTCATTCACTTAGGACATATGAGGGTGGATTTTATAGATGAAACATATGACTAATAGAAAAAATAAAACTTTTGGCAGATCTAAGAAGGGAAAATACTATGCACTTTTCACAAAACACTGTTTCTAGAAGTTTTCCTAAGACTCATTCGGCCATGGGTGAATGGGTCTTTGTAGGGATTTCAAAAATTTATTCTTGGGTCCTCCACTCTTGTGTTTTCACTTCTAGATCCTTCAGGTTTTAGAGTTAGACAATCGAAAATAAATTTGAGATCTGATTTTCTGTATCTTGGCAACAAAGGTGACAACAAATGCAACTTCTCAATTTTTCACTTTTGAGATCTTCAACTTTTCTTAAACATATGAACCTACATATACACAAGAGGGGAATTTTTTTTTTTTTTAGTGGATTTGGGTTTTCCTTGGTCAAACCCCATTTCGATAATTAAACCTTGAATTGAAACAATGATAATAAGAGGGATTGATGAATGAACACTTATTTGTTGTAACTCACCAAAACCTTGAATGGAATGGCTGAATTGGATGTGGATCTTGATGATTTGAGTTGATTCTTGAATGCTTGAACTTGAAACCTACATCACAAAGTTAGCTCCAAAAACATGCATGATTGAACATAAATTTGACACGATGCTTGAGATATTGAATGCTGCAACAAATGATAAAGAAATCTTCTCTTGAACACCTTTGGAAATAATCTTGGCTCTTGTAATTTATCTCTTGAAAATATAATTGAAAAGATCTAGTTGATTTGATGAAATAACCTTGTATTTATAAGCATTTATCCTTAATTTCTCAAAAATTAAACATTACAAGCTGACATTGAAATTTAAATTTAGGAACTTAAAAATACCGCAAAAATCATATTTAAAAATGTTTTCAAGGGCCTAGGGATGACCCATTTACCCATGGGTGAATGGGTCCCAAGTTCCTATTCCTAGAACACACATTGCTCATTGTAAGGTGTTATGTATTGGCATTAATTATTGTCGGTTTTCCCCTCAAAAAATGTAAAATAGGGCTTATTAAGGAATAATTAATTCCAATTTAATTATGAGGGCCCAAAAATAGTGTGAAAATGTAAAGAGATAAATTTTTCTATACTACATTTAGACCCCACTTTAGTGAGAGGATGACTTTGTATCAAACACACACTAAAGTAGAAAAATAAGTGTCAAGAGGGGTCCAAGTACAAAAATGTTGATGGGATAGGATGAAAAGGATCCAAGAGGTTTTGTAAGCCCCTAAGATATAATATAATGGAAAACCAACATAAGCACAAAGGGACACACACAAGATGTAAGATGTGAAGCAACAAGACATATACACAAACATACATTGTCAAAATTAATGAGAAGGGAAAAGACAAATGGACTAGAAAGTTGTATTATGCCACATCCATAAAATACACTCATAAGGATGTAAAATAACTTATGAAATACATGGCTCTATAAGAAATAAATTTGTGTTATGCTTACAAGGGCTAGTGAAACCAAATGTTCACTAGGTGAGCCACTAGAAAGTGGTTAAGTTAGAAAGTCATGCTAGGTCTATAGGCTCCCATTGTACAAACTATGTGTAGGTGAATTTTCCTAGTCTAAAAAGAAAAACTAAATGTAATTCAAGAAAGGAAAAACACAAACAACACCTCAAAAATTAGCCTAGTTGAACTTGAACAAAATGAAAGATAAAAGGAGTGTTATACCTTGTCCAAGTTGATGAGTTGGTTGGCCTTGTTGATCATTTGATTTATGTGCTCCTTTCAATGGAAAATAGCATAAAGCCTAGTTCTAAATTATCATGGGATGATGAGGAATGCAATGATGCAAATGGGTATTGCAATGGATGCTTGATATGGAAGCAAACAATGCTACAACAATGGAGGTTTGGATGCTTGAATGCCAGTGTTTTTGCTTGATGGCTTGAATGCATGAATTCTTGAGTGATTGAATGATGCAAATGAGGGAAAAATCCTGTAATTTTAGGGGAAGTTCCACTAAAAAATGGGCGATCAAGATGAAGCCACCATGGGAAAGATCAAAGGCTAGGGTGAGTTGAGAACTCACAAGCCCTCACATCTTGACATGCAGCTAATGAGGTTTCAAAAAGGGAGATGAGGTTGAGGTACTTTATGGTACCTTGGGAGTGGGACAAGATCTCCTCATAAAGGAGGTCCTTGTCCACATGTGGGTAACAAGACATTCAAGGAATTAAAAATTCCTTGAAAGGGCCTAGGGTGAATAAAAGTGAATTTAAAATTCACATTCGGAAGGGGTTGCCTTTTCTAAGAGGAGAAATTTTTTTCTAAAAGGTTGACTTGGAGATATTCCATAAATGGCATATGGATTAGGTTGACCTAATCAAGTGATTAAGTTGTGCAAACAAGGGATTGGGTGAATTAATGACAAATTAAGACAAGTGGAGGATTATGGAGGATGTGACACTAATCCTTATTAAGGGGTGTGCACATCCTAATTGCAGGTTAATTAAATTAAGCTAGATTAGAGAAGAATTATGGAGGATGGGACAAGGAGAGAGAAAAAATGAATTTAAATTCATAGATGCGAATGAA
Organism: Sequoiadendron giganteum; assembly: GCA_007115665.2. NCBI lineage: Eukaryota > Viridiplantae > Streptophyta > Pinopsida > Cupressales > Cupressaceae > Sequoiadendron > Sequoiadendron giganteum. Next base: position 470,218,637 of record CM021104.1, read on the forward strand.
TAAATTAAATAAATTAGAGTATTTATTTAATTTAGAGAGGAAGGGGGGACAAATGATGAAGTATTTAATTATTTAATTAAATACCATAGGAACTTTAGCAAAATGGGAAATCAATTAAAAGATGAATTATTTAATTAATATAGATAAGGGATGTGAGATAGAGGAACAAACGGGGAGGAATTTGACCATATGGGGGTGGTCAAATTTTGATGTCTACATTTTTCCCCTCTTCAAAATACTATTAGAATAAGAAAGTTTGGAAGAAAGTGGTGTAGGTTGTCTAATCATAGAAAAAGAAGAAAGATGCCTCAGTGTCACTGAAAAATGGACAAAATATAGGAACGAAGAAAAATGACAGGGTATGCCCCCTCAAGAGGGTGGATGGGGAAGAAAAATGGGCCTCAAGGGACTTTTTGATATGGAGAAATAGAGGTTACCACCCGATAGAGCGCAAAAAACCCAGAAAAATGGCTTTTGAATGGATGAAAAATGACAAATGGGGCGAAAATGGCGGCCCACGGAAGAAAAGGGAGGGAGGAATTAAAAAAAAGGCTAAATAAAGGGTAAAAATTACCCAAAATTTGAGAGGTTAAAAAGAGGAAAAAGTGAGAAATTATAAATATTGAATTTCAAATCACTATTTACCATTTGCACACTTGGCAGTTGAGTCAGCAAGAGAGAGAGAGAGAAGGAGAGTGATGAGGATGGATGATGGGTCGAGCAAGGATGAGGGGTTCATGGATGATGAGTTCATCCACCGAAGCGAGGAGGTGCATGAATTCTACTACAAGAGCACAGTACCCTGCCAGGTAGGTTTTGAAACCCCAAATTGTGATTTCAATTGAACTTTTTTTCAGATTTTATGCATTTGGGATTTTAGTTTCTGGGGATATTTGGGAGAGCACGAAATCACCACGACTGGCGAATTCACCCATCCATATGATGAATTCTCCTATCAAGCGAGGAGACCAAAAAAAAGGCAAATTCACCCCAAAAAGGGGTCATTTTACCAGGGACATGGGTGACCTTGAATTCGCTCGAGAGAGGGGCGAGTTCACCTGTCTGTACGACGAATTCGCCTATCAAGTGACGCAATCAGAGAAAACAAAAATTCACTTTGAAAAGGGTTGATTTCGCCGAAATGACAAAAAAGAGGGCAAACTCACCAATCAAAAAGGTGAATTCGCCAGAGGATCGAAGAATGGGCAATTTTTCTAGGTAGAAAGGTGATTTCGCTAAAGAGCATGGAAAAGGGAAAATTTGCAAAGCGAAGAGGGAACAAATGAATTCACCTAAAAAGGAAAATTTGTGATAGAAAAAAACACAAATTCACCTAAAAAGATGAATTTGCAATTGGTGAAGAGGAAAATTCATCGAAAAGGGCGAATTTGCAAAGACAAAAAGAGGTGAATTCGACTTAAAAAGAGGTGAATTCACCTTAAAAAGAGACGAATTTGCAAAAGATGAAAACGAGGGTGAAGTCATGTTAAAAAAGGGTGAGGTCACTGAAAAATTGAGGTAGGGGGAGGGAGGAAGAAAAGGGCATGATGGAATACTGAAATAATGTTCTATGTGGATGTAGAACATAAAGATGTTGAGGATGTGCAAGAGACAATCAATTGTGTTGGAGGTGACCATCATGGTGATGAGTGATGAGGATTATGCAGCATTGGCACATGCATGATTACTATATATGTTGGGATATCCCAACATTAGAGCACATCGAGTGCTACTAACGACGCTGATGGAGAGGTGGAGCTCAGAGTCCTCTACATTCCATCTCCTAACAAGGGAGATGGCAGTGACGTTAGAGGACGTATGGAGGATATCACAGTTGCCCATTAGAGGGCACCTAGTTAGCTAGACATAGAGCCAGGGGAGAGAGCAGGACAAGATTCTACAGGCAATCTTTGGATGGGTGGATCTCCCTGTCCATGGGGGTGACTTGGACTTAGATGGATGTTTGGGATTGGAGGTGCCTGCATTGTCATTGTACCTCTGCAGACTAATCAATAAGATCCTATTACCAGATATGAGCGGGATATTTTGTAGCCTCAAGATCATTGAGGTTGTTTGACACATTGTGGAGAGGAGAGAGGGGGAGTTTGCATGGGGCGAGTGTGTACTAGCATAGTTGTACAGGGACATGCATCTGGTTTTCTATATGAGAGCCCTTAGCATTACACATGTGACATTACTTCAAGTGTGGTCCTAGGATCACATTAGTGTGGCAAGGCCAATGGTTTTGACAGTAGGGGAGAAGGATGAGACACTTCCAGTAGAAAATTGGTATGGTAAAAAGTACGGTTGGCGCCCACACTACTTGGATGTGAGTGACCTAGAGAGGTGGAGGAGGAGATTGGATGATCTGCATGGGGACTAGATAGTATGGAGACCTTACCACTAGAGATGATTTTCTGGATGGAGAGTAGATGAGAGGAGGCATAGGGGGTACTTCTTCACCATGTGTTACTTGATTGGGTGAGACCCACATATCATTGAGCTTCATGGACCAGACAGGGTGACGAGGTAGTTTGGAGTACAGTAGTACATCCCTCCAAGACCTTAGAGGTTTTTTTGGATTAGTTGGGACTAGTTGTGGGGTAATCTAATTACTACAGATTTTGTTAAACAAATGTGGGAGGATTTAAAACTTGTTCCATACCAGGGGAGAGTGGTGGAGGCATACATAGGGAAGATAGTGAGATACCCTGCATGGTGGACAAAGAATAGATGTAGATGGATCACATCGGTGCACCTAATTGTAGGGCACTGGGTTATGGTTCAAAGGACAAGATGAGGCTAGTAGGATAGAGACAAAGGGGTAGGAGAGGTGGTTGACAACAAAGGAGAGGAAAGGTGGATGCAGGAGAGCAACATCAACCCATGGGGATAAATGCTATACAAGTAGAGCCACTCGTGATGGTACCATATGTACCGTCGCCACCCAAGGACCCAACATTATTATTGATAGGAGCTCTTGCAAGACTTACGATCACAAAGCATAGGCTCGAGGATTTAGAGGTGGATCGGGATAGATTGTAGGTAGAGATAGAGTGGTTATAGGAGGAGGGACTATGGATCTCTAGTAAATGAGGCATCTAGGATTTTAGAGGAGAGGGATATCATGCTAAGGGAAAGAGATGAGGCATGGCGGGACAGAGATGAAATGAGGAGGGAGAGGGATGAGATGAGCAGGGAGAGGTAGGAGTTGAGGAGAGAGAGGGATGAGCTAGGGAAGACTGTGCAGAGGTGGTGATGGGGGATACAGGAGCCATCTTGGAGAGGGTAGAGGCAGCAAAGGCACAAGTATAGGCACTGCAGGGGGAGATGTCACAGATGTAGGCACAGATAGACCAATTGAGGATGACACACATGCATGGGATTAGAAGAGGAGATACCTGGTTGGGCTACGAGACAGGTATAGGGTAGAGTGAGATATATCAAGGGATGAGTACATGAGAGAGTCCAACTACTATATGGGGGCCTACTTTAGAGAGGTTCTAGATCCTAGGTGACGTGTACCTCCATACATCCAAGTGGTACCAAACATGCTAGCACCATCACGATAAGGAGAGACACACACACACGGGGATACAAAAATTATCACGAGACCTCTTCGTGCAGAGGATCAGTGCCAGACTCCCCTCAAAGATCAGATGGAGCCAACACAAGATAGAGATGACATGGGTGACAGGTTTCCAATTCTGATAGGTGCAGGGTGTATAAGTAGGAGACAGGGACAAAGGCCACAAGTTCCACATCGCAGACCAAACATGGATCATTCTATTCATTGATGTGGTCCCTATATTTGAGAAACACTTTGTACCTGTATTTTATTCTATGACTATTAATGGATATGTATTTATGATTTATGATGAACTTTATTATGGACTTGATGGTTTTACATTTATATATTATGTGATGGCCCTTATTTACACTGTGTGTTTATGATGTGATGGAAGCTTATTTATGGACGTGTTTATGAACTTGGTTTTATGATAGGATATGTAGATGGTTATGATATATGTAGGCATCTATGATGATTTATGTGACATGCTTATGTGGATGACATGGATGAAATTCATTATGCCTAATGTTTTTGTGATGCAGGATGTGACAAGTTTTATGTTGTGATCATGTAACTAATGCTTTATGATGCAGGTGGCAATGTATGCATGTACACTAGACAATCAATTTGATTTTGATTTCATGATGTGTACCATGGATATACTATTGTGATATGGTTATGAAATGAAATGCAGTAGGATGCAATGAATGAAAAATGTGATGTATGCATATAATGCAATGCATATAATGAGGTTGACTAATATGGAATGGAATGATAATGCAATGAATATAATTTAAGATGCTTAGAATAAAAAATCTATGTCAATCTAAACAACTCAAAATGAACATGATAGTGATAATGCAACAAGGGATGAAATGCAAGGAGTGAATTTGAGATGCAAGATGAAATGACCTTGACACTATTTGGGATGAAATTTTACTCTATGCATTTAATATGTCATGGATCAAGATTGATTAACAATTGGATTCATTTGGTTTTATGGAATCCATGATTTTCCTTATAGTTATGTGTCAATCTCATTTTCTTTACTTAGGTTGCACATCATAGATCGAGTATTTGACTACAGAAATGATCTTGGTATTGTCAGCATTATAAATAAAATGCAAACCTACATGCATGGTGTGGGTGATTAAATTTATTACAAACATTAATATCTTAATTAAATTAGCATGAGTCTGAGTGTAAATAAGGGCATGCATAGTGATGGAAGGTGTGAATAGGCCTACTTTATTTGTGTATTAGGGTTGTGGGAGATTATGGCAAGTACTTTCCTTGTAATCATTATAAAAATAAGGTAAGATGGATGAGGTGGTAGACATGGAACTACACCTATCAAGACCATATAGATCCTGAGAAGAAAACGAGACTCCATGGCAAACCAACATAAGCACAAAGGGACACACAAAAGACGCATGATATGAAGTAGCAAGATAGATACACAAACATATATTGTCAAAATTAATGAGAAGGGAAAAGACAAATGGACTAGAAAATTCTATTATGCCACATCCATCAAATTCACTCATAAGGATGTAAAATCACTTATGAAATACATAGCTCTATAAGAAAGCAATTTTTGTTATGCTCACAAGGGCTAGTGAAACCCGGTGTACACTAGGTGAGCCACTAGAAAGTGGTTAAGTGAGAAAGCCATGCCAGGTCTATAGGCTCCCATTGTACTAATTGTGTGCAAGTTAATTTTCCTAGTCTAAAATGCAAAACAAAATATAATGCAAGCAAGTAAAAACAAAAACAACACCTCAACGATTAGCCTAGTTGAACTTGAACAAAATGATAGATAAAAGGAGTGTTATACCTTTCCCAATTTGATGATTTGGTTGGTCATGTTGATCGTTTGATTTATGTGCTCGTTTCAATGGAAAATAACATAAAACATAGTTCTAAATGATCATGGGATGATGAGGAATGCAATGATGCAAGTGGGTATTGCAATGGATGTTTGATATGGATGCAAAGAGTGTTGCAACAATGGAGGTTTGGATGCTTGAATGCTAGTGTGTTTGCTTGATGGCTTGAGTGCATAAATGCTTGAGTGATTGAATGATGCAAATGAAAGAAAAATCCTCTAATTTTAGGGGAAGTTCCACTAAACAATGGACGGTCAAGATGAAACCACCATGGGAAAGATCAAGGGCTAGGGTGATTTGAGAACTCACAAGCCCTCACATCTTGACATGTGGCTAATGAGGTGTCAAAAAGGGAGATGAGGTGGAGGTACTTTATGGTACCTTGGGAGTGGGACAAGATCTCCTCATAAAGGAGGTCCTTGTCCACATGTGGGTGACAAGACATTCAAGGAATTAAAAATTCCTTAAAGGGTCTAGGGGGAATAAAAGTGAATTTAAAATTCACATTAGAAAGGGGTTTCCTTCTCCAAAAGGAGAAAGCAATTAATAAAAGGTTGACTTGGAGATATTCCATAAATGGCATAGGGATTGGGTTGACCTAATCAAGTGATTAAGTTGTGCAAACAAGGGATTAGGTAAATTAATGATAGATTAAGGCAAGTGGAGGATTATGGAGGATGTACCACTAATCCTGATTAAAGGGTGTGCACATCCTAATTGCGGGTTAATTAAATTAACTTGCATTAGAGAAGAATTATGGAGGATGGGACAAGGAGAGATAAATAATGAATTTTAAAATTAATTTAAATTCATAGATGCGAATGACTAAATTAAATAAATTAGAGTATTTATATAATTTAGAGAGGAAAGGGGGAAAAATGATGAAGTATTTAATTATTTAATTAAATACCTTAGGAACTTTATAAAAAGGGGAAATTAATTAAATGATGAATTATCTAATTAATAAAAATAAGGGATGTTAGATAGAGGAACAAAGGGGGAGGAATTTGACCATATGGGGGTGGTCAAATTTCAATGTCTACACTAACCATAATAAAGTTATACCTCCTAATAACTTTGATAAGGTGCCACACAATATGAACTTCGATCTTTATGAGGCCGAAAAAGTTGTGTTATGCTAGAAACTCATGAACAAAATGCAAATTAGATCATATGTATTCAAAGGGGTTTTTCTTAGTTCATGAAAGGTATCACCTTAGGGAAAATTGTGCCTAATTTCTCCAAGAGAGGAATAGTTGAGGATAAAAGATTCAAACCTTAGGGAATTCCAACCATAACATTACCACTAAGATGAATATCATATACCAAGAAAGGTCACATTCTTGAAGGATATTGGGCATAATATGACCATAAAGAAGACATGCCACATGACTTTAGAAGACCACACTTTGAATAAAAAATGCACAATTACCGGGAGATTTATAATATCAGCACTAAGAAGGGAACATGAAAGGACATTATGCCCCCCACTTACAACTTCAACATACTATCTATGTTGGTATTTTAAGTAGAAATAAAGGAAAATGTGAACCTCAAAAATAATGCATCCCAAAACACTAGTTATCCTTGTCCCTCAATCATAGAGACAAATACAACAACCAAAAAATATCATGTTTTTTCCAAGAGAGATATGGTTGTGCCTAATATTGTACCACCATGAATGGAAATGAGCAAGACACATAAAACTACTAATGCCACATAGTGATGGGAAACATGACAAGATAAAAATCATTATCAATCATAGGAAATAGGTGCTTCAAAACAAGGAAGAGCACCACAATCCTTAAGATGTTGAATTTTATTACTCAAAGCTTTACATTCATTAGTAGAATGACCATTAACTCTATGATATGCACAAAATGAACTTAGAAAAAGTACTCTCTTGGTCAATAGTAGAAGATATTTCTTGCTTAGTACAATGTGTCATACATACACAAGAATCTTTAGATTATGAGATTTTGTAGTCTCCCTTAAAGGAGGGTGTAGAATCTAATGAACCCCAATCATTACTAAGACATGTATTTGAAGATTTCCTAGGAGTTTTGTGTGTGATGAAATTGATATTAAGTGAGGATTTATTTGATTATTTTGTTTCTTTAGAAGGACAATAGCCAAGACCACTATTTGTTTCTATCAGTTCAGGATGCACCAAGGTTAAAGTTGTCTTAGAAGAATTTTTTGTAATGGTGTTGATATTGAGTGAAGCCTTGTTTGATGCTTTTGTTTCTTTTGAAGGACAAGAACCAAGACCACTAGTTCTTTCTTGTGTGGTATGTTCTATAGGAACTCAGATACCTTGTTCTCTATCACCACATCATTTTCCACTATAACCAAGTTGTTTCAAAAGTTTGTAACCTCTTCCATAAATATCTTCCCTTTTTGGGTTTTCCACATAAAAAATCTAGTGTTCATGTGTTATGCACTTTGATGATTATTTTCATGGTTTCTTTCCTTATTGAAAATTTAATATGATGTTTCAAATGAATGTTTAAATGTTTAAGTGGTTTCAAAGAATATTGATTCATCCCCCCTATCAGTGTTCCAGGTGTTCAACATTCTCATTGTGAATTTTTCTTTTGAAATATTTGGCCCAGTTCATATAGGCATGTTGAAAGGTTTCAATAGTGATATATTATAACAATGAGTTATTCTTCTTACAATGTCACTAGAAGGAATATATTGGTTCGTAAATCTCATAAGAGTATTTATGAAATTAAATCTAATTATCATTCAAGAAACAAAAGGAAGAAGAAATTTTGATGTTTGATTCTAATTGTTTTGTTTTATTTGTTTTAAGGAGTTTATGCTCAAGAAATAAAGTTCACCAAAATATGGTGTAGAAAAATTTATTCTTACAAAGGAATGAAACTTCCTTGAGAACCAATAGTTTATACTAAAATTAGGATGAATCGGAGGTTCTTATACCTATCTAATTAATCATTTTTATGAAAAAACTATAACTGGAAGCAAATGAAATATTTAAATTTCAAAATTATATGAATATGCCTAGTTATAATAGACTGATGAAAAAATCTATTTCCATAATAATAATTATAAATCGATATAAAAAAAATAGAATGCGTAGGCTTCAAGGATAATAATGTAGCCTTTTCAAAGCCTTGACCAAAGATAGAAGCACATAGTGTATATATCCTTATGTTGTGCTATCATCTATCACAAATACAAAAAAAAAAGTCCAAGACATCCTATAAATAATGCCTATGTGCACATAGAAAATACTATTAGATCAATTTGTATGAGAAATATGAAACCAATAGAACAAAAAAGGAAACAAAATGAGGTTTAAATCATTTTAATCTAATAGAGACTATAAAAAATAAAATATATATCACCAAAATAATCACTCCTTTTCAATATGTAAAATTTGCACACAAAGAAGGATAAGAGAAAATGTTTGGTTGGGTTGTTTTAGGGTATTGCCTCATTCAAACCCCATTTTGATCTTTCAAGCTCCACATACATCCAATATTTTAATAATATTGATAGATATAATGAAACAAATTGTTGTAAAAAAGAGTATAATTCGATATATATAAGATAATCTTAAATGTAATGTGCTAATGTTATCTATTTTTTCCAGTCATTAGCAAAAAATCAACATTTGGAAAATATAGTTTTGTTTTGAGTATTTAATCCATAAATAAGGTGTGGGCTTGTTGTCTTTAGTAAATATTTTGTAGGGGAATATTTTATTAAAGTAAATAAACTTATTTCAAAGGTCTCTTCATACACCCAATGAAAAAAAAGGAAAGCATCACATGCATGTAAAAGGGACGTCAGAAAGTAAAAAAAAAAAAGACTAAGGCACCAAGTATAGAGAGAAAAGTAAAATTGAAATGAAGCACCATGCTAAAGAAGAGTTCTAGGTTTTTCCTCTACTAGAAGTAAACTTGAAGAAGGCTACATAATGGTAATGAAGAAGTCCATCCAGAGTCTATCTAAAAAGGGCAGTTGAAGAAACACATTTAGGGAAGGAAATAATGCAGCTGCTAAGATACCTCCCAAGCTATGAAATTTTGAGAATTTTGAACACTTTTCATTAGTTTTCCTTGTGTCAACTGCTAGGTATGCCTTTCATTTTAACATATTTTGTTGAGGGTTTCAATTTTTTTAGAGATATTCTTATGAAGTTTTTATGAGCTTTATAAAAATAATATGTCAACTGCCAAACCATTCTTAGCATCAACCCAAAGATAGTATAGGTGCATAGGATAAATTTGTATTGAAACTTTGTAGAAGAGGTTGTTTAGACCTCTCATATTGGTACTACTCAAAACTCATAGCTACATAATAACCTCTATGACAAGAACCTACAACCCCCTCATAGAGTTATTGAAATTTCAAAGAACTTGTATCATTATGTTTGTTTCATTCTAGAAGAATATAATTATTTCTAAACCTTATTCATATCTTAAAACGCTTAGGGTTACAAACTATCCTAAAGGTTTCACACCATAATGAGAGGTTGAGGCGAGTTCTTTGAACTAACTAAAAAATTGAAAATGAGATCATTAACGTTAAAAAGGAGATCACATGAAGTATGAAACCAAGCATTTTTAATAGTTAAGCCTCCATAAATCAAGTGAAAAACATAGATTAAGGATCATGAAAACAGTTTAAAGACCTTGCAATATCAAGCCATGGAGGATAGTCACAACATGGATAGAAGATAAAGTATATTGAAAATGACAAGTGAATCATAATTTGTATAATATTCTTATGATTGTGAACATGAGACAAATTGGTAATTGATTGTCCAATGTTATAATGGCATGATTAAGATAGTGAAGTCATCCTATAACATTGAATTAAAATAGTGAACTTTCCAAAAGATTCAAAGGGGTCGTGAATAAATGACTATGTAATGAAGGGTAATAACCAATGAATGATAGGCAATACAAGGTTTAAAGGGGCATTCAAGGGAAGGACAATCATCATTGTTTAAGGAAGTTTTTTGGAAAATAAAGGGCAATGTTCTTATGATTGTGAGACAAAACCTATCACCCACAGACCTATCAAAAGGTAGCACACAAACCCACCAAAAGGTAGATTACCGAAGATAATACAAAAATAAAGGGATGGAGATAATGATTTATACTTTCTAATACATTAAATTTTAAAGGAATGCATGGGTTGATAGATTAGAAGATCATCTTACGCCATCCTTGAATACCTATTCATCTTCAAGGTTTTAGTCTTCTTCAAATAGCTCTATCTAATGACATATCATTATATGGGAACATTTATGAGTTAAGACAATGAAATAGGTTTAAAATTTTGTTTTGATGACACTTATCACTATTTTGGGAGCTAATAAAGAGGCTACATGGGTAAAAATAGGAGTTGGGTGAATTTTGAATCCATGAGCATGTAGTTTGGGGTAGTTTTGGGCCCTAAAATAAAGTTTTTTTTCCTTGCAACTTAAAGAATTCATATAAATTGATTGAATTTGACCTTTCCAATCAACATCATGCATATTTTGAAGACTTCTTCAGGTTTTTGTTGGGGCACATTTTAATGGGCATGGAAAGGGAAAGAGGTTAAGAGGTCAAATTAAACTCTCTTTCATAAAGCTTTGCATGATTTGCAATCAATTCAAAAGGAGTTCCACATCTAGAAAATTCTCAAATCATTATGAAAAATCACCCTCTTCCACAAAGATAAGTTCAGTTAGACTAGAGGTGGCTTTCGATAAAAGCAAGCACTCAACTTTTTTTAGAGTTAGTTCTTTCATTCTTATTTTTGCCTTATGCAAGAGAAGATATTGTAACTCAATTTAGAGAGATATTTTTTCAATATAGATCAACAATTTTATGTATTTTCAATTTTTTTTATATTTGTATTAGTAGAAACTCCTATTATTTCAATAAAAAGCAACATTTTTCCTTCTCCAAATTTTTGTGTTAAGTGTCTTTATTAGATGATTTGATATAATTTTTTTGATTATAAATTCAAAATCCTTGAATTATGTCTCATTACAAAATAATTATTTACAAAATAAAAAAATCCATATAGGTCATAGGTTGTGTTAACTATTTTCAGAATTTGTAGTTGTGAAAACTCTTAGTTTTCCTTTTAAAATACATGAAACATAACCTTCTTGTGAAACACTATTGTGTGAGCTTTGCAAAAAATTGAGTTGTGCATAGAACAGGGTAGTTTTTGAGAGGAATTATGAGTTGAAGAAATGGGTACAAATCATTTAAGGTTTGGTGCATCACCTCCTAGGATCATTTCATTTTAGTTTTAGTTCTTCTAACCTTTTTCCTCATCAAATCAATAGTTTATAGGAGTTCCATCAAGGGAACCAACCCTCTCTGGAGGTTCATCTTCACCATAAGTGACCCACACCTTGAAGATGATCCCATGTTTCATAGGATAGCTAATTTTTACACTTAGCCAGGGTGCAATCCTTGTGAAAAAAAACTAACACTAGATATATCTAAATGCTAGCACAAAGAGGTTATACATGATAGGAAAAAATGAAACAAAATGGATTATTATCACTTGGAATTTGATAAAAACACCCAAGTGAGATGTTGAGTTTCCATAAATCTAATATTGAACAGTGTATAATAGATTGATTACAAACATAAGCCTCTTGGATACATGAGTTAAGGATGTGACATGTATAAAAGGTCACATGTTTACTCTTAATCATTATCAAGTAGGAGGTGAGTTAACTTAGTCAACTAGGATAAAGGTGGTTTTTAGTTAGAAAACAATTACACCTAACTTTTATCAATCAAGAATTGATGGGGAAGTGGTGGAACTTATAAACCTTAAATATAAGTTTATGCATGTCATTATTAGCTATATAAACATAGATAAATAAATAATTATAATATTATGTTATAGAAACCATGATTTGAATGCAAAATTCAATAACTTCCACACATAGATTATGAGCACAATGAGACAAATATCTACCATAAAAAGAATAGAAAATATGCAATGAGGCCCTTGCATATAAATACAAAGATGAGATGAGAATATAGTTCAAGACTCTAGGAACCTTGCACATGCATAAGACAAATTCACTAGATGTGTAACGTGAACATGATATGGGTGTCTCAAGAGGTGAGTGCATGTGTATCAACCACATGAGGTGAGACAAAATATATAAAGTCCCTAAGTGTGGACTTAACAAATATGAAGAGGAATCTCCTAGGTAGGCTAAAAATTAACTATTTATATGATGTCCTTATTTTCACTAACACCTCCCTTAAGTGTAACTTAGTGAGAGTAAATTAATGCACTAATATAGTGATGATGGGTCCTAGCTACTAGGCCATGCTAGGTACCCATGTACAAATTTCTCATAAATGGAGTAAAGAAGAAAAATCGATGGAAAATGAAAATTCTTTTCAAAAGATAAAAGTTGCATGAAAAAATATGCAAATAAAGAAGAAAGGAATTATCATGACCCCATGGAATAACTGTAGCACAAATTATAATATTTTTCCCCCATAGGAGAGAAAGAGAGTTATGCATGACACCCCCAAAAGGTGAGAAGGAAAGAACCCCCTCCGACGAAATGTTGCCCACAAATATAAGATGAGAAGAGAAACCATGTAGCCTCCATAAAATTACCTTGTATAATGTTGATAGATGCTCAACACTAGTTGCTAAAGATGATCCATAATCACTGAACAAAATTTCTCCCATTAGGAAGAAATAGAACCACAAATGTGTGCAAGATATCTTCCCATTATGTATAAGAATATGCAAGAAGATGGGCGGTTATATATAAATTTTGTACATGATATAAAGATAATAGTGAATCCAAAGATGATGACTTTGAATGATACTCAAATTTTTTTAAGCCATTGTAAAATTGTGACAAAAGAAGATGAAGAAAAATTCACATCCAACTTGAAAATGATGTTGATGCAACTCCGTCGAAGTTGACATAAAAAATAAGAAAAATGTTACCAATTTTATCATCCTATAGTGTGGAAAATTTTATACCTTTACAATTTCACACTGTGTTTGGGTCCCTTAATTTATTGGACTTAATTAAGCTTCTAATTTTCCAAATTATGCATTCCAAAGTATTATTTTTACTGTTTTCTGATAGGAGAACCAACATTAAAGAAATGCATTTAATATTTAAATTTCCTTGGATTGTGTGTGTCTTGGAGATATAGGCTAGGACCCATTCACCCATGGGCGAATGGTCCCCTTTATGAAAAAAAGCCCACTTTAAAATATGTTTTTGACAACATTTTAATGATCAAAGTTCAAATTGTAAGTGTCAACTTTTGGAATCTAATTTTAGGGAAATTGGATAAACACCTATAAATACATAGTCTTTTTATCATTTGAAATCTAAGAAGTGACATCAAGGAGAAATTCAAGATTAAATATTATTGGGAAGAGCATTCAAGAGCATCATTATCAATCATTATCAACATAAATCGAGATATTAACATCATGTCAAATTTTATGTGTTTTCATGTTGTCTTGTGAAGGCTAATGAGCATTGTAGGTCTTCATATTTTCAAACATTCAAGAAAATCAAGCAATCAAGATCTGATTCCCTTGAAGTGATGTGTATAATCTCAGTCCTGTAATGAGTAAAATTGACCCCCTTCTTGGAGATAGGCCAATTTATCTTTTAATCTAGACCTATTTTAGTACCTTTGCATTAATTACCCCTTTAATTCATCATTTATAGGCCCCTAAGACCCATTATTTTGGATCTCAAAGCTCATTTCACCTAAAAATCTCATAATATCACTTAAAACCCTTAAATTCTCGAAAAACCATCTTGAAAACCTAAGGTGGGACTCATTTTCCACCTTGGGTGAATGTGTCACCTTAGGTGGGACCCATTCACCAAGGGTGGAAAATGAGTCGTATTTGAGGCCTTTTTCAATTCTGAGTGATAAATTCACCAGTTTAATTCAAATTTTTGGTGGATGTCAGCCTTTGAGATCTAAATAACAGTCAATTAGGTGTTGATGCCTATAAAAGCAAGTTTTAAGTCATTTTTATCATTCGAAGCCATTTTGAGCAACCATTTTCAAGAGAAAATTCAAGAATCAAGTGTTAAAAATCTTTCACAAGAGTATTCAAGTCTCAAGAGAAAGCAAAGTTGAAGCTTTGGAACAACATTAAAGTGTTTTTTAAGTTCTTCAAGCTCACTTTCATTCAAGATCTAGAATTTTCAAGGGTTGATTATGGTTGTCTATGGTGAATCACGAAGAAATCTAGGTTGGGGAGATGCAACTAGCCATCAAGCCAAGCCTAAGGACTTGTTTTCTAAGTGATTCCATCTTCAATTTTCACTCTACTCTCATCCTAAGAAAGGTTTATGCATCATTGAGATTCATTTGGGAGATCTCCTAAAGGGAGTCTTGCATCATTCAAGTTTCATTCATGCATCTTGTTCTTGCACATTACAATACGATTGCATCATGTTTCAGATGTCTTAGTCTTAGACACACTTAAGGCTAGGATTTTCATGCAAATTTAATTATTTCCATCAAGGTTTAATTGCCAAACTAGAGGTTCAACCAAGGAAAAACCCCATAATCAAATCAAGTTATATTCTATTTTGCAAGTATTTTAGCAAATTCAAATCCAAGACTCATCTTGGAAGGAAAGAGAAGATGTTGGATGAATCCCTATTTGAGGATTAGGTTAACTTGGAAAGAAATATTTGACATAGTCAAATAACTATACTTTCTCCAAGGAGCTTAGGTGTTAGGTCTTTTTTTTGGATTTTGTTTTCTGATGTATGTCTAATGTAATCTAATCTAAATATTGAAAATGAAAAATGAAAAAGTCTAATTCTATCCATAATTATAATGAATGTAAATGATGCTATTTCTAATAATTTCAATGTAACAAAAATTAATCAAACTGAAACAAAAAAGTAACCACAACAAACATAAGCTTGAAAACTGTAAATTTAACTCTGTAAATAATAGTTTAGAATTTGCAATAGGACTAATTCACCCAAGGTGGCAAATGAGTCCTACTAGGGATTTTTTCAAAATATTTTGATTTTTTTGGTTGATTTTTATGTATTCTATGTTGTATTATCTATATTTGAGATGAATATGCAGAATTTGAATGATTTTCAATGAAATTAGATGCAAAAATGCAAACTATATGAGCTTTCACTAATGCAAAATTTGAAAACCTAGAATGCAAATTAACTAATGAAAATTGTAATGTAATGTTAATGCAAGAAAGATCTAGGATGAAAATGCACTCCAAATAAAAAAATCAATGTTCTAAATGTAGGTTCACCAAAATGAAATGGTGAAAAAACTGGTTTGGATGCTATCATATGGTTTTGGACATAGAGCATGCCCACTTTTCCAATTTCATTCAAGGATAAACCTTGAAATCTCAATGCAAGGAAAAAAGAGATCTTGCTAAGAGTTTTTCTATGGACTAAATATGATCTAATCTCACAAGCATTTTAGTAGTGACAAATTTGACATGTTAGATGAATCCCTTGAGGACTTCATCTCACAAATTTTATCCACTAAGGCTATTCATGATACACCAAGAACAAGAGACGTTAATGTGATTCAACCTCAACTCATTTTTTATCCACCTTCACACAAACCTCAATCTAAAATAAAACCTGAACTTATCCCTTATCCACCTAAGCATAATGTTTTTAGGAAACTGAATCATAATATCATTTCTCACACAGATAACACTAGAAACAATCCACAACTAAAAGAACCAACTCCAACAACCTTATCGTTGCCCAACTCATTTTTTCCTAATGCTCCACGTTTTCCTTTGAATAGTAGAAAGGAGTATGATCTTGTTGAAGAACTTAAGAATACTCCTACAAAGATGTCCCTTTGGGACCTTATTCAAAATTCACCTAACTATCACATTATGCTTCAAACAACCTTACAAAAATTTGTGATCCCTCCTAATATAAATTCAAATGATGTGGTAGCTCTAATATAGGGAATGAATACAATTAATGTAGAAATTACCTTTCACCAACATGAGCTCCCTCCTTTGGAAATGAGAAAGAGGCATTATGCCTTCATGATAATATCCAAATTGAATAGAATATGAATAAAAAGGACCCTTTTTGATAATGGATCTATCCTTAATGTGTGTAATGTCAACCTCTTAGACAGGTTGTGTGTCGATAAATCAAAAATTGAACCTAACTCCCTATCGATTCGAGGATTTGACAATGTAGGAAAGAAACCACTCGGTGTAATTACTTTACCTATTACAGTTAGAAAAGCCACCTTACAAACTCCTATTCATGTTATGCCTCATGACATTTCATACAATCTCCTTTTAGGAAGACCTTGGATTCATGAGATTCATGTGGTTCCTTTGACTCTTCATCATATCATGAATTATGTCTATAACAACAAGGTATACCAAGTTGAACTAGACCCCGAGCCTTAAATTTTCTTACAAGTTGAAAAAGGAATGATAGGTCCTGTAAGAATATTAATTCTGACATAAAAATAAGAATCTATGAAAGAGGAAGAACAAAAAATATAAACACTATCAAAACTATTAGATGATGATCGTGGATCCTTGGAATTCACACCTTCATTTATGGGAGAATACATAATCACAAGAAACGAGGATGACAAGAAAAAGAAACCAATGGTTTGTTGAGCTTCTCTTTTGCTATTTGTCCTTGATGACAATATTTGTTTTAGTTTGGCATCTTGGTGGTTGATTACTCAGTTGAATTGTTTCCCTTTTGTCATTGGCATACTTACTTCATTTATAATATTATCTTTGGTGGCATAAATCTCTTGAATCCATGTGCAAATCATAAGGAATCTTGGTTACAGGTTTATGTTCCCATTTTCAGGTGACATGATTCTGATCTGACATTTTGTGCTACTGTGATCCACTAGATTATATGATACTGGCTTATTTAGTGATATACAGGATTATATTGAAACATTTTATAATGGCTTGGGCATACGGTATATTGAATTTAGCATGAAAATTAGCCTTTATTATATTTAATAAGTCATTGGATATTATATGGAAATCGGGTTTGGATAAAGGAAAACATATTGTTAATTCTTGTGCATGAGATTCAGGTCTTTTGGTTAACACATTACTAGGCCTTAAGGCTGACAACAGGTATAAGCTTATGATGATTTAAAATGTCACTATGGAAGTGACTTGGCCTTGATTACTTGGAAACAAATAAGTCTAAGGTAATTGGCATTTGGTTTGTAATGTGGTCATGTCAAATAATACAAGGCATTATTTGGTCATCATCTCACTTGGTCAATAATAAAACAATGGTAATGATGTTGGTCGGCATGCAAGGCATTGAACAGTCTGCAGATTTAAAAATGCATTATGAGTTATGAATTATTAATTCAGTCCTTTTGGACTTCAAACTCTATCAAATTTAGTAAAGGTCATCGACTGTTTTGGTTTGGAAAGATTAGGGAAATCTTTTTGTAATTATGTTTGTGGGTTTCAAACCCTATCTTGGCTGCCACCATGGAGATCTCTTCTCAACTGTTTCATTGTGTTTGTTGGCTCTCTGAATTTCTTGGACAATGAATGGAGAAATATGAAAGACCATTACCATGGTCAATTCTCCTGTCAGTCTCTTGTCAGTGGGTAAGAGCTTGAAATTGGAAGAAACTCATGCTATTTTGTTACTCTGCCGGTTTGGTAAATTTATCCATGACAAAATCTCTTTCGATCTTCTCAAGTATTCATCTTTTTAACTGCTTTGAAGAACCGTTACTTCTACTGGCAAAGATAATAGAAGATATGTGTTTACTTCTATATGGAAGATGAAAAATGGGTTTATTCTCTTTGTGGTTAGAATTAAATGCATGATTTCACATAATCTAAATCTCATTTCACAATATTTTACCATATTAAAATTAAGGGATGGTGTTTTTGGTTTGTGGGTAATCATGAAGTCTGAAAATCCTTTTAGTTTCTCACCTGGATTCATTGATAATTGTTCTTGGGTGCATTATTGTGTGGTTTCGATTACACTGCATTGTGATTTTAGTTACTTTACTGTTGCAACAGTTTTAGTGACTATTGTTCATGGACTATTTATTTTGTTTTAATGTTGGTTTGATTAGCACTTCCTGTGCAAGCTACTTGTAAGGACAGGGTTCAATCTCCTTTCTAAATTTGCATGTTGCTTGACTATTCCTATAATAAGAGAACCTACATGTCGATCTTTCTCTCAGGAACACATGAACATCTGGAATGGTTGTTCGACTGAAAGTGGGTATTCTGACCATCACCTTTGTTGTATTTTTTTGAAAAAGGAAAAATGAGCTACTATTGTAATGTTCCTTGAATTATAATGATGAAAGCTGTGTAAGATGGAAAATGAAGAGATTAGGGCTTTCAGTTGCTGTTTTGAAAAAGAAGTGAGAGATGAGGGTTTTCAGTTTTTTGGAAAAATAGAAAAGAGAGTGTTAACTATTTTTGAGAAACCATGAGAAATGTATGAAAAAGAAAGTGAAAAACCAGTGTGAATATATCACTGTAATTTGTATTGAAGAGAAGTTGAGCATTGAGATTGAAAATTTAAAATATGAGTTATTTTATCAACTATCTTAAGGCTTGAAAATGGTTAGAATTTTGAAGGGTCATGCTTGAACCTTGAGGATTGTAAATATTGTATGTCAAGAGGCACTTGAGAGAAACTAGAGAAATAGAGAGATCCTTTGTATCATTATATGTCTTACTGGAAGAAAAAAAGGGGTTGGTGCTCCTTGAAATTGGTGTTTCTAAAAGAGGGGTTGTTGCTCCTTGAGTTGGTGCTCAGAAATCGGCCTATGAGGCATTGTCAAAAATGATTATTAAAATGAAAGCCTAAAAAGGAAGCAGTTTAGGAGTGGTTTTTCTACCCCAAGAGGTTTTTCCACTCGGCATATCTTGTGTCTATTTTATTATCTATGGTTCATTTGATTCATTGCATGAATGCTTAATATGCTATATTTCACTATTATATTTCTCATTTATGTTTATGTGATTGCATTCATTACATGAATGAGTTTATCATGGATAAATGAGAGCATACATCTGGTTTATTTCAATTTTATTAAAATTTGTGAAAATTGTTAATAACACTGATTCACCCCCCGTCTCAGTGTCTTTTTCACTCCATCATGGCTATGTCATCAAAGGACTCGAAAGAAAAACCATAACCATCTACCTCATCTACGCTTGAAGAAGATAGAAGTTATACAACCAACTTTGATGAGATAGATTATCAACAACCACCAAACCCAAAATAAATGGAAATACTTTATAGGAGAGGTTATGAACTTGTGAAATAGTTGGGTTATAGTGGAAAATGATGTGGCAAGAAAGAACAAGGAATTTGTGTTCCTGTGGAACCTAACATGCAAGAAAAAAAAATGGTTTGGGATACTATCCTTCTAAGATATCACAAGCAAGTAAAATACCTTCATTAAGTATCAACACTATCACATGCAAACCTAAAATCAATCTCACCTTGAAACATCTAGAATTTCTTGATATGGATTCTGAACCATGATAGGAATACTTTGAAGATGATGAAGCCTTGAAACAAATGCTAGGTGTTTATGATAAACTATCTACTCCTTACAAGAAAAAGGTTACATGCGCTATGATTAGCACCAAACAAAATGAAGGAGAAAAGAAAAGTGATGAAAGGGACATGTGTAATGATGAATACAACCCTGAATTTCCAAAACCAAGTGCACTCCATTTGGGAGATACAGTGGATATAAAAATGGACATCAATGATAACAAGAAGGTAATTAAGATAGGAAAGTGCCTTGATGATGAAGAACAAGAGGAGGCTGCAACTTTTCTTCATGACTTTCCCAAACTATTCACTTGGAATTACTCAGATATGTCTGGCATTGATCCTAAGATAGTGACACACAACATAGTCCTCACTAAAAATGCTAAACCTGTCAGACTACAGATTCAAAAAATGAATCCTAAGATAGCCTTGCTAGTTAAGGGAGAAATTGAAAAAAAATTGGAGGCTGGTTTCATAAAACCTATATATTATTCTCCTCGGATCTCAAACATTGTCACAGTCACCAAACCCAACAATCATATTAGGATGTGTACGGATTTTCGTGATTTAAATAAGGCATCTTTAAAAGATGACTTTCCCTTTCCTAATAGCAACATGATAGTAGACTCAATTGTGGTACATGCTTTTTTGTCATTCATGGATGGATTTTTGGGATATAATCAAATCTTTATCAACCCTTAAGACCAATACAAGACATCATTTACAATAGTTTGGGAATATTTTGTTGGGTCATGATTCATTTTGGATTGAAGAATGGAGGTGCAACATATCAAAGAAAAATGGCATTGATATTTCATGATTACATACACAAGAGTTTGGAAGACTATGTTGATGATATTCTAGCCAAATATTTAACAAGACAAGACAATGTGAATGTTCTTTGGAAAATATTTGGGAGAATGTGAAAAGAAAACATGAGATTGAATCTAAAAAAGTGTGTCTTTGGTGTAGATAGTGGAAAGATTCTAGGATTTATCTTATCTCATAGAGGCATCGAGGTGGACACAAAGAAAATTGATGCTAGTGATAACATGCCACCTCCTAGAAATATCTCTCAATTTCATACGTTACAAGGAAGAATTCAAGCCATTCGTCATTTTGTTATGTCTTTAGTTGATCAAACGTTACCATTTACACATCTCCTCAAAAATGATGTTTTCTTTAATTAGAACGAGGACTATAAACAAGATTTTGATAATTTAAAGGATTACCTTGCAACTCCACCTATTTTACAATTTGCTATGCAAAACAAATTGTTCATCCTTTACACAGTAGCCTTAGCCCATGTCCTCACAATATTGTTGGCTTAGCAAGATAAAAATGGTAAAGAGCACCCTTTTTACTACATTAGCTAGCCTTTGATCTATTATGAGAAATAATACACAACAATAGAGAATCAATGTTTGGCCCTTGTATTCGATACTAGTAAGTTGTGAAATTACCTACTAAATGCGAAAATACAAGTGATAACGAAAGTTGAACCTCTAAAAAATCTTTTCAGTAAAACAGATTTATCCTAACTATTAGCTAAATGGGTTATGTTATTAATTGAGTTTGACCTTCAATTTGTTTCACAAAAAGAAATTAAAGTGCAAGCCTTGATTGACCAGTTAGCTGATGCTCCCTCACTCTTAGCGTTGCCTAATACCGAAATGTTTCTTGATGAAAATGTATTGACTATTCAGAAAGGTGAAGTGTGGGAATTATACTTTGACAGATCTAAGTGCAGAAGCTCCAGTGAGGGAGTTATAATTGCTCTGCCTAGAGGAAAACCTATTCCCTTATCACATCAATTGAATTTCCTATGCACAAACAACACTACATATGAAGCATTAATTGCGGGATTACATGTTGCATTAAATCTAGGAGCATGAGACATCGAATATTTGATGATTCACAGTTAATTATTAAAACAATCAATGAAACATATCAAGAAAAGCATGAAAAGTTGTTGAAATACAAAGACCTTACAATGACTCTATTAGAAAATTAGAATTCTTAGCTTTTGGATTCAACTATGTGTATTTTTGTGTCGATTTTTTGGATCACACTAAGTGATCCATCATCAAGAAGAGAATAAAATGAGATGGGAATGTACATCAAGCTTTATAAAGGGTGAGGAAGATGAAATGAGAGAAAAAGAATAAATAAAGAAATCAAAAAATTATAACATGAAAGTAAACAAAAAATTGAGTCAACCAAAAATTAGGATCACTAATTTTTGGTTGACTCAATTTTTTGTTTACTTTCATGTTATAAGTTTTTTGATTTATTTTTTTCTTCTTCTTTTCTCATCTCATCTTCCTCACCCTTTATTAAGCTTGATCTGCATTCCCATCTCATTTTATCCTCTTCCTGATGATGGATCATTGAGTGTGATCCAAAACATCGACACAAAATTACACATAGTTGAATCCGAAAGATAAGAATTCTAACTTCAATGGACTGTGGAAAACTCATACCAATCTATTTGAAAAGTTTGATTCATTTACCATTGATAACATCCCATGGAAAGATAATAGACATGCAGATGAAATGGCAAGCGTATTTTCTCTAATATCCCCTCATGATCCCTCAAAATGTTTCATATTTTTCATGCATACAATTGTGAAACCTTCAATCAAGCATAAACCAAATAAAATATTAGCAATCACTACAGAACACTCTAGTGAATGGTATACGACGAGACCTGATTATCTAAAAACCAGTAACTACCTTGAAGCTACAACTACAAGTACCCAATGATACCTTTGGAGGCTTGCATCTAAGTATATAATTATTTATGATGTCTTGTATTGAAGTTCCTTTGATGGTCCCCTTCTTAGGTGTCTTAAAAAATCCAAAATCCCTATAGCACTGGAAGAGGCTCACTCTGGTGCTTGTGGCAAACATTTTGGAGGAAGATCGCTAGTAAAAGAGCTAATCTATATAGGCTACTATTGGAGAAACATGGAACAATATTTCTGTACATACGTTAATAAGTGTCACAAATGTCAAGAACATAGCAGACTGATTCACACTCCTCCTTCTGAGCTTCGTATACAAGTTCCTATTTGGACTTTTTTTGGTATGGACCCTTGACATCATTGGAAAAATTTCACCTCCTTCCTCAGTTGGAAATACATTTATAATCACCAAAATGGATTATTTCATGAAACGGGTAGAAGCTATTCCCCTTTGATCAACAACTACTAATGTAATATTTTGTTTCATTTTGGAACACATTATTGCTCGCTTCAAATTTCCTTCCACCTTAATTTCAAACAATGGGACACAATTTTAAGAATAAGGATGTGAAGAAGTTCTTAGATATGTTCAACATACAACATCACTTTTCAACACCCTACTACCCACAATCTAATGGTCAAGCAGAGTCAACTAATCGAACACTTGAGAAAATATTAAGGAAAATAGTAAAAAAAAGCAAGAAAGATTGGCACATGCAACTAACATATGCATTATGGGCTTATCGTACAAATGTTAGATCATCAACTGGACACACTCCCTATAACCTCATCTATGAAATGAAGGAGATAATTCCCATAGAGTTAGAGATTCCTTCATTGTGAATCGCTCTTCAACGGATTATTGATGAAAATACTTATAAAGAACAATGATTGCATTAGCTTGAAATTCTTGATGAATAGCACATTAACGCTCTTGAGCATCTCCAAGATTACTCTTGAATATTGTAATATAGTTAAAATGGTAATTTAATCCCTCAATCCTTTAATAAAGACAATTTTTTGTAATCCAAAAATTAGTCTAATGTCAGTGCTGACATGATAGAAAGAGGAAAGTTCAACCCTAATTGGCTAGTCCATTACATAATTAATAAAAATTATGGATCTGGAGATTATACATTAACATAAATGGATGGTACACCTCTCAAAGACCCCTTAATGCCACATGTCTACACTAGTATTATGTCTAAGCCTCTTGAGTAGTGTGAAGGGTAAAGTAATTGTGTTAGAGTTCCTAGATAGTATTCTATGTGCTCTTGCATTGCTTCATTCTTGAAAAACAATTATCTGTGTGTCTTGAATACTAAAGTGATTATTTAACTCATTTTAATTAATTACTTAAGGTTTCATACTATTCAAGTTAATTCTTGTATGCTGAGTTAGATTAGATCTGTATATGCATTTATTGTTCCTTAATTAGATCATAGGTGCATTTAATCTAGCATAACATAATTAATCACAATGTTGCATCTAAGAGAAACTAAAATAAGTTTTAATTAACATAAAACATGTTAAATCATGAAGAAATTCATTAAATAATAATACAAAGGTTATTTAATTAATCACATTGCCATTTAACATTCAACACATAAAGACAAGTAATAAAAAATCATATGCTCATATATATATGAAAGTTTTGTGTACATGTCATCAATATATACAATTCCACTAAGGTCTATGATTGCTAGATCCATCAGGACTTGGTGCTCACATCTATCTAGTATTAGTCTGTTGGGATACAGTGGTGTGCGATCATGATCGTGATCCGTTGATTATACTAAGAGAAAATTGTAAGCCCCATATCTGTCCTAGGGCCTCTCGATGCTCCCCTGCTATCTGATCTCTCTCTGCCTATAGTCTTGCTACCTCGAACTCTAGTCCTTCAAACTATGCAAGGATCTAAGATGGCTATGCATCTTGGGAAGCACTGCCTTGATGGATGCCCCTTCTGAGACTCCCATATGTTTCCCATAGTCTGATGTATGGACTGAACAACTTTGGGTCTTGATCCATAATGGGTGGGGGCACATTTTCTGAGTTTGTGGCCTCCTCGTCAACTAATGGGGGCACTATCTCTACAACCACCTGACGATAGAGATCTTGAAGATTTCTCATAGATCCTATAAGATATAAAAATTATAAATAATTAGTACACATCATCATATATATACATTAAATCATAAAATATAAGCACAAGCATAAAGCATAATATTAAATCAAATATCGCCACCTATCTCTCTGGTAGGCTATGTGAAATCAGCCTCATCGTGTCTAGGGGGCATGGAAGATGTGCTAGCCTCTCCATGACTATGATTACTAGTGCCACTATCAGCATCATAATTTATCTAACCAGTGGGGCTTGTGAATATAGTAACATAGAAAGATCTATTTTTGGCCTCACTCTCTCATCATGAACTAGTCCATCAAGGTAGTACTACATGTCATATCTCATCTCACGGAATGACCTACTCCACTCAAAAATACAATTTCTCACCTCGAATGGGAACTCAGAGTATGCGGTGTGCATCCTCTAGTGCGATGGTCATCTCCCTAGTAGGTATATGAAATGTACATGTATCTACATCCCATCACTTTGCTGATTCCATTAGCATCGGATCATGGAACCTCATTGGGGACATGAGGTATGCCCAGTATAAGCCTACGATCTCTAAAAAATTTGTAACCTCCAATAAGAGAGTGGGGGTTGGATCTTGAAGAAGGCTAATCTTCCTGCCACTCGGATCTTGCCACAAATGGGTGGGAATCTAAGAAAAGAGAAAAAAAATGTCCTATAAGCATTCTAAAATATCAAATCTATACATCAACAATCATAAATGTGTACTAAAATTATTATAGTGTAGTTTCCTAAAGGTCCTAAACACTTTAGAATCCTTTTGGGACACTTCGCGAAGAAACGAGACACTTTGCAAAAAAGTGGGACACTTCGCGAACAAAAGGAACTCTGTGAAAAAGTGGGACACTTTGCGAAAAGGGGACACTTTTCAAAAAAAGGGGAAACTTTGCAAAAACAAATTCCAAGGCCAATTAACCTAATAATATGAAAAAACATGTAAAATCATAATGACAATGCATAAGGACAAAGCTAAGGTAGAAAAATCAACTCACCTCATGATAGTGCTCGTCATGTGCCACCTGATCTCATAGGATGTCCAATCTCAGAGGCCTGTAATCTTGTTGGCTTGGTATTCTCAATCACTCTTCAATCACTTTCAAGCTACAAGAAGGTAAATGACAAAATAGTTAGAATTTACTTTACTTTATACTCTTATATAAGTTAAAACTAGGGTTTTTACTATATTAGGGTTAAAAATTTCTTTTCATTCAAATCAACATAATGACTGCTAGAGAGCTCCATTTTTTATGCCATAAATTGCATTGGAATCATGATTTTTCTCCCAACATCATCAATCATCTATCATTAGGTGGTATGGTACTTGGAAATACCTAATGATATGACTTATCTTATTTTGCATGGCTATATTGCTACCTTGATTCCACCTTCGTAAAGCAAGCATAATCAAGGGGGGGCATACATCTACCCTCAAATGTGATTTATAGAAGAAGTTAGATAAGAGGAACATTGGACAACTAAAAAATTTGTGTTGTAGGATGTGGTTCCTAACATTGTGGTTTTGCAGATAACTACATTAGGGGCTTCATTCTCTTGTGTCGTGAATGAACTTATATGAGTATCCTTTTATGATAAAGTGTACTATTTGGATTCTTTTATCTTAAATATTCACGTAGAGTCATATGGGCGTTAAAGTGGGGGCTAGATGTAATGATATAAATTGACCCCCTTCTTGGAGATAGGCCAATTTCTCATTTAATCTGGACCTATTTTATACCTTTGCATTAATTACCCCTTTTATTCATCATTTATAGTCCACTAAGACCCATTATTCAGATCTCGAGACTCATTAATGAGACTCACCAAATTGAATGCCTTAACCATTTACCGAAACTAGATCCAAATATTGCTTTAATGATTTATCAATAAACGCAAAAACTAAAAGTCATCACATAAACATAGTAACACTAGATTTACATGGAAAACCCAATGAGGGAAAAACCACGGTGAGGATTAACTCACACTATAGAGAATATCAAAACCGATTACAAAAATTCTCACTACCTAAAATAAGGCTCACTACTTGAGATAAGGCTCACTACCTGAAATAAGGACTCAATGTCCATAGGGCTACAACCTAAAGGGCTCGCTGCCACAAATATACAAAGAAGATGGCTCACTGCCAAAATACTAAAGTTATGGCTTAAAACCAAAAGTGAACTAATGAAATTACACCTTTCTTGTGCTAAATTCAGTTCTAGATGAAGCTTTGTAAAGGTAGTACTACATATCAGTAATTTCTCAATAATTTTTCTTTGATCACTCACTTATTTTCTTTGCTTGCTTCACTTATTTTGATCTATTGCATCAACACACTTTTTTGTCTCTATATCCTTCTTGCATAACCTCGCATCTCTCTATGTTCTAGAGAGACACATATGCATATGTATATGAATCTTACTAATCAATTAGGTCAGCCAAACATCCATAAAGTATTACATACACTAAGTTGGCAAAAATATCTAAATCATAGTTTTTCACATAGAAGGAACTGGACCTAAAGACCAACACACTAGGCCACATATAACAATCATCTTCAATGGGAAATAACTTTTGTTTAACGATTCGCGAGAGGTTTTGAGAGTAATTATGGAATAAATTACGTTGCATGGCAGATACACAAGGGTTTTCGGCTATCACTTTGTGCTCCTGAATCACTTTCGACATTAAGTTAGGGTTTCACTCCCTTTCTATATTTCTACTTTGCTGAATGCAAGCCTTCAGGACCATAATTTGAACCTGGTGAGGTACCCCATTCTTCATGAGGGTTTTCTTGTTCCTATTTATAAATATTTTAAAGCTATGCTGACTCTTACCCACCAAAATCCTTCTCCCCACTCTGCCTCTGCTAAGGAGGAATTGGGTGCTAGCTATAAAGACAAGGATGAATGGGAGACTGATATGGAGGAGGAGGAAGAGTGTCCCTTAAAGGTAATGAGGAAGGGAATTAATAAAGGTAAGTATAAAGCCTATGCCCTTTCTAAACCTAGTGCAATGACCTCTAATAGCAGAGCTAAAGTCATTTTCCTGGGTTCTGAGGCCACTAAAATGAAGTTGAAAGGAAATTCCAGTGTTTCTCCTCAAGGGAAGGGTAAGAGGAAGGTTGTGGAGGACCCCTCGTATGAAACCAACCAAGATGAGTCTCAGTCATCCCATTTTTTTGAGTACTCCAGCTACCCTGCTACTGACAGGGAGGAAAGTCCTCAATATCCTAGTGACCTCAAGAAGGATGATCACTACTTTAAGGTTGAATGGGAATTTCCTATTGATATCCTTGCTATTGCCCACAATGGTTCTATGGATTTCTTTTGGTTGATCAAGTGGGTTTTCTTTGAGATTAAGGAGATTAAGTTGAATCAAAGGGCCTTTACCAACAAGTTGCAGAAGAAAGAAATGATGGATCAAAATAATAAGGAAAAAGATAAGGCAAAGGACTTGTGGACTCAGGAATAAAAGAGATATATGGTAGATTTCCTTAAGAAAATTATGGAGGATTTGCAGCAATTCAAGAGTAATCATGACGGCAAGCTATTTACAATGGAGGAAAAACTTAAGAATATTAAAGAGTCAATTTAGAAGGTTCTGGAAATAAGCCACAAGATCCTTAAGTCTACCGTGAGCACCATTAAAATGATGGTTGAGAATATGGAAAAGGTCTATCAGGTTAGGATTGTTGTGGATGTGGAAGACGAGAATGAACAAAACTAGGTGGAGAGTGCAGGGCCGAGAAAAAGAACGAGAGCCAACCTGAAAAGGAAGGCTGATAAGACCCATGTTGATATTCAAAAAATTAAGAAAGTGACAATAAACATGAACATTCTAGAGGAGGTGGTGGATATCCTGAGCAATTTGGCCTAGCGGTTGGACTTTTGTTGGGTTTTGGCTAGTTTTCTTTCTTTGTTGTCTCTGGGCTAGTTTTGTTTTTATCTTTGTTGGCAGCATTCTATTTTTTTTATCTGAACTCGATCATGCTCTATCTTTCTTTTATTTTTTGTTAAAGGGTTTTGGGATCCCTTCAAAACCTATTTTTTCATTAATCAAAAAATTTTGGTAAACAATTCATACATATAGTACTGTGTTGACATCAATGACAACCTGTTGATATTAATGACAACCATTTGATATAGCCTTCAATCTCCAACAATCTCTCCCTTTTTCATTGAGGGCAACACAAGATGTGAAAATCCAACAACAAAAAACTTTGTAAATCTTTTGATGAGATGAAGTGATTTTCATTCTTTTCACATGCTTCTTTTCTCCCCCTTTGACATCAATGACAAAAAAAATTCAATTATACCACAACTGAATGTTCTGACTACTTCCCCTATCAAAGCTATTCTTCACAAAAAGTTTTTCCTCTAAATCTTTATCTCTCTATATCTCCTTTTACTTCAAATATTCTATAGAAGGGTTATCAAAAATGATTCTTTACCTCAATCCTTCTTTCCTTAAAATATCTCCTTGTATTTTTATTTCAGTTCCAGAAGACATGTCTTCTAGGAATCCACTACCAACGAGATGTATAGACAAATATTTTTGTTATTTTCTATTGAATCAATTGTTTCTAGAAGAGCATCTGGAATAGCAATATTCTATGCATTATTCTCAGCATCCACCAGGAGACTGGAAATTTGTTCCAATTTTAACTCAATTATCTCTTTGACTTTCCAGAAAGTCTTCACAGTACCGTCCCTTTTTACCATAATGACTCCAAGATAAAATTGTAAGGAATTGATCCTTTTCATTTGCATTCCATCCTTGTCATTAAGAGCATCATATGTTTTTCCAATAGAGTTCAATTCATGCTCAATAGTATTGATTTTTGTT
>CM021104.1:470249584-470308823 GCA_007115665.2 Sequoiadendron giganteum
TTGAATGTTGCTTAAAATAACTTGAACAATGTCCACATTCAAAAATTATGGAAATTCGCTCTAAATTTCTAAACCCTTGTGCCCTAAATTCTTGATCATTTGCATTTTCTCAACTGAAAGAGAAGTCTATTTTTGAACTGAAAGAGAAGTCTCAAGATTTCTAATCTTTTCATGATCAAATTCATCAATCTGTAACTTACCCAGTTTTTGTAATTCATTCCTACATGGATTAAATACCACCATTGCCTTTGACTCCATTGCTTCAACATTGTTCTTCGTACTTTCACTTGCTGAAAATCTTAACTCTTTATTTCTTAGCTCGTTCACTTCAAAAATGAAAATGACTACTCAATCTTCCTTATTTAATTTATTTTTGTTAGGATTTCATCATAAAGGATAATTTATTGCTTGTGACATCATCATCTATACTTTAGTCTGTCAGTTCCTCCTTCAGCTAAATCTATCAGCCATATTGTGAAATGTACTGTAAGCAAAAAGGGCTCTGTAAATCTTTTGTATTGCTTGTTTTCTACCAAAATTTTGTTCATTGCCTTCAGAATGAAAATTTTCATCACATATCCTTATGTCATCACATGAAACCTCTTATACTGGGAGTTAGATATATTTTTCTATGACTACTCCCCCTAAATTCATTACTGGATTTGATTCATACAAGGGGCATCTACACCGAATGCAGATAAAGGATTATCTAATTTGTCCTTGTTCTCAAGTTCTTCTTTCTTTCTCCAAATCTTTGTCATTTCTCTCCTCACTTCTTTTAGATCTACCTTGTTTATAAACTTGTTCTTTTTTTCCAAATTTGGTTTCTTCCCAACTTTGCTCTTACAAAATTTTGAGAAATGTCCTGGTTTGTTCCAGGAGTGGCACACAAAAAATATTTGATCAAGAGAGTTTGTATTCATCTTTATCCTGCACTGATTAGCCTTGTGTACAAAAATATTACACATGTAATAGTAACCTTGGAAAGAATGAAATCTTCTACCAGTATTAAATATTCCGCATTCAATAGATTTATGTCCAAACTTGTTGCGAACATATCATTGTCTAGCAAAGAATCCAACATTTTTACTTAATCTTTTTTAGTTCATCATACTTCTACATTATGTTTCTCTATGTATGAATTTATTGCATTAGTAACAAAAGATATTAAAATATGGGTACCTTTGATCATTAGGTTGTCGACTAGATATCCTTTAAATATTGATCCTTCTATTCTTGCCTTGATAAGTATTGCCTTGGAATTTCCTTTGACTATTCATTTTGTTGAAACTTTGATTATTCTTTGAACTTTGTCCTTCTTTGAATCCTATACCACATTTATCCTTTGCAAGCTTTTGAGATGAAATCAATTCATCAAGCAATCTCAAACTTATCTTAAATTTGTCTTCAAAATTTTTTTCCTTTTCTAGATTAGATTTAAGAGTTACTATTTCCTGTTCAATCTTGTCACATTTTTCTATCTTTTGATTGATAATTTCTTTGTTTTGTCCAATTCCCAATTTCAGATTCTCTTCCACTCTTTTGCAGTAAATGATCAACATAATCTTCCATGATGATATGGATGACATCATGAAAGATAACAGCCATCGCACAATGATAAGTTGCCCTTGCATTTTTGAGACCAAAGGGTATTCCATTATAGGAAAAGGTACCACAAGGGGTAGTGAAGGAAGTTTTCTGTTGATCTTCTGGTGTGATTCTGATTTGGTTGTAGCTAGAAAAATCCATCCATGAGGGATAAAATCTCATGCCATGCTATAATATCTACAAGCATATCAATGTTTAACAG
This sequence comes from Sequoiadendron giganteum, assembly GCA_007115665.2. NCBI lineage: Eukaryota > Viridiplantae > Streptophyta > Pinopsida > Cupressales > Cupressaceae > Sequoiadendron > Sequoiadendron giganteum. The sequence continues at coordinate 470,251,395 of CM021104.1, forward strand.
GAAAGTTATCCTTTAGACAAGCTTTATTGAGATCCTAAAAATCTATACAAATTCTAATATTCCCATTTGGTTTGGCAATAGGCACTATGTTGGAGATCCAGTTATAATAGTCAATAGGTCTTATGAAACTAGCCTCTAATAGTTTCTCCAATTCTTTCTTGATGAGAAAAGCCACTTAGGGATTCATTTTTCTCATCTTTTGTTTAACAGGCTTTGCATCCATATGAACGTCCAAATGGTGTGCAAGTAGTGGAGGATCTAATCTTGGCATGTCTAAGTAGGTCCATGCAAATTTGATGATTCCTTCCTTGAGCAAGCTGGCGATGGTGGAATGTTCTTCCTCAGACAATGATTTGGCTATGTAAATGATTTTGGGGTCTTCCTTTGTTCCCAAATTGAACTCTTGCATCTCTTTGATCAAGATGGAAGACCATTCAGACAAGTGAGCTCCTACAAGTGGAATATGAACATCCCCATCCTCCAACGCCTCATCAAGATTTTCATCATTGGATACACCCTTTGTTTTTACTTTTAATGAGTCAAGAAGTGCCTCAGAGAGGTTTTCACTAGATGACCCTTTTTATTTTGTTTCTTTCTATTTTTGCGATTAAGGTGTTCGTCTTCCCCCAGTCCCATGAGATGTACATAAGTGTCCACTCAATGATAGGTGTTGATAGGTGCACTATCTTGTAGGTCCCAATCAATCAGGTCAGGAAAGGTTGATGGTAAAGATTCATGTGGAATGAAAGAGGGATGGGATATCTACGTCATCGTACGATAATATGATGGTTTCTTCTTCCGTAATTTCTTCAAGCAAATCATCATCTATATTGACATTATTTGAGGCACTAGAGGATGATGTAGGACCCTTCTAATTTTTTTCATAACCTAGGCCTACACGTTTTAATCTCATAGGTGTCTCAATAGGCTGTAGTCTTCCTTAATCTTCCACGCCAAGACCTCCCCCTTGATAATTGTATTTTTTTTCCAACTTTGATACACGGGGATAGACCTCTTGGAAATATTCTACAATGGGAGGTGATGGATCCGGTTCCTCTCTATAGACCCATTGGCTAGTTTCATCTTCCATCTGAGCTTGAAGTGTACCCAAATCTCAATATTGTTGAACCCATATTCTTAGAGGTGATGGTTTTAGTATTTTCCTCTTCCTTTGTGTTGACTAAGAGGGTTTCCCATATGTGCAGGGAGATGGTGGAATTTTCACCATGTTAAGTGTGGTACGCATTTCATATTCTTTGCAACATTTGTCGATGATATAGAATTTGGTGATGGTGGATTTAGATGTGGTGGATGAGGTGGATGTTGTGTTAGATGATGGATTGTGAAATGGATTGGAGGATGATTCTTGAGGTGCCCCCACTTCAATTCTAGGTTAATATCAAGAGTGAGGGAAAGAGGCTTCAAGAGCATGAAAATATTCAAAGGGTTGAGGATTAGCATGAATGGTTACCTCCATCCCATCGTAATGAAATTTCAGGCATTGATGGTAAGTGGAGGGAACGACTTGCATAGAATGTATCCATGGGTGGTCGAGGAGAAGATTATATGGGAGGTCCAAATCAAGTATGTGGCACGTGGTGTACTGTACAATGGGGCCAACCTGAATAGGAAGACAAATAATGCCTTTAGAATCCCATTTTTCATTATCATAGGCTTTGATGGTGATAACCTAATTATTCAAGTTAGCTTGGGTATACCCTACCTGTGTTATAAACTTTAATGTACAGAGGTTGAGGGTTCATTATCTAACAAGACCCTTGCCACTTTATGGTGGGCTACAAGGACTTCGATGCGGAGGGGATGGTTATGGTTTGAATCGATTGATGACATATCATTTTGACTGAATCCCAACTAATATGTGGATGGCATATGTCCTACTAAGGCTTGAAATTGAGTAGGATCTATATCATTAGGTATGTGAGTATCCTAGAGAGCTTTGGTGAGGATTTCTTGATGGATGGGGGAAGACTTAAGAAAATCCAAAATGGATATTTGAGTGGGCGTATTTCATAGATGATCAAGAATATTATATTGGGAGCTCACAAGAGTTAGTTGGGATGATGTGGAAGGTCCAAAAAAGGATATTCATGTGCGACATGTAGTAACAACACATTGCGGGTCTTTTCCTTTAACACAGACCATGGACATGTGTGGCTCTACCTGACTGATGCACATAACTATGTCATCATTGTTATAGGGTACATTCTTATAGCTAATATTGTTATTATTGACACCTTGGTTGTTGTTATTTTAGGCCTAGGATTAGCGTTGGAAGTGTTGGCACCTTGATTGTGCTTGGGGAAAGTGTTTTGATATATTTGTAGTTGAGCATTAGATGATGCTTCTTGATTCACATCCACTACTATATCACCTTGATCTATAAGATCTTGGATATAAATTTTAATTCCTTGACACTTATTAGTGGATTGACCCTTGATTTTGTGAAAGTCACAATACTTGTTTTCCCTATACTAGGCAGGCTTTGGTTTTGACTCGTCAAAGGGCTTTGTCACATGATAGACAATCAAATAGCTCGCTTGAAGAAACCTATTGAAAATTGTACTTAAGGGTTATCCCAAAGGGGTAAATGAGTGTTTATTGTTCCCTTGATTGTTTTGATTGGACTGTTGGGGAGGATGGGGTGTACCATGCAGCATAGATATGATGTTAGGAGTTGATTATTGATTAGGGACATATTGTGATCTTTCTAATGTGTTGGCTACTTGGGCATGCTTGGTATTAGTGACACCATCATTGACAACATTTTTATTCTTATTCCAATAGTGAGACCTATCACTTGATGACTTGTCCTTATATGAGTTAAATATTTTGACTTATCCCTTAGCAATGAGGGCCCTCTCAATTGTGGTTTCCTTCTCAATGGCTTCCGAGAAGGTGGTAACATAGTGAAGATTAAGATAATGTGCCATGTCAAGATGATAATTTACAACGAACATGGTCACTATATCAAGGTGAGAATTTGCGACAAAGATGGTCACCATGTCAGGATGAGAATTTTCAATGAAGATGGTCACCATGTCCTTATCATTGAGATGGGATTTTAATCGACTAGCCAAGGCATGCCACCTTTGTAGATAGATTTTGAAGGTTTCTGTCTCATGTTGTTTTTCTTTCAATAGATCCAAGGTGTCTATGTCCTTCTCGAAGTTGAAGGAGAAGTGTGCAAAAAAAAATTGACAGATCTGTGAAAGAAGAGATTGACCCCTTTTGAAGACCTATGAAACAGTCTAGAGTTATCCTTGTTAGACTTCAATAGAATAATCATAGGAGATAATTTCCATTGTGCAAGACTTCTTAGAAATGTGTGTAAAATTATTGCAAGTAGGTTCTTGGTTCACCCTTTACTTTGTATTTATCAAACTTTGGCATCACAAAGTGCTTAGGAAAGGGGACAAGTGATATGGAGGGATCAAATGGATAGGGACAAATCTCATCAAATTTAAAGGAATTTTTGGATGTCCTTGCTTGCAAGTCCTTCAATGTGGCTTTCATCTCTTCCCAGTCCTTATTGATAGGTACTAATGAGGAGGGGCCTTCTTGATTGGACTGACTGTAAGGGATATTTTACTGATGGGATGAAGATGGAAACGAGATGGATTGATCATATGATGGTGGAGGTGGATATGAAGGGATTTTCTAATATTGAATGGCAAATGTGGATGAAGGGCTAGTATAAATTTGGTGATCTGATGGTGGGGCTGGTAATATGAGGAGGAGGCACCCTACTGATATGATGGTGGTTTTTGATAGTAATACATATAGGATTGGTAGTTGTAGATGGATTGTTGTTGGGAAGCGTATGGGGGTTGTTGTGGAGTGGATTGTTGGTAATAGGGATGTTGTTGTGATTGTTGGAGATTGGTGTGGGATGATCGTTGCTGGGATTGTTGTGTGTAGGATGGTTGTTGTTGAGATTTTTATGGAGTGTAGTAATAATAATTAGGATTAGGATTAGATGCAGTGGCTTGTAGATGATAAGTAATTTGAGGATGATATAATTATTAGGCAGCAAGGTTGCCATGGATTTTTTGGGAGGATGGTTGGGAATGCATCCAGATTTGTGAATGTTGAGGGGGTTGTTGGTAATATGGTGGTTGTTGGTGAGGAGGTTGAGATGGAATTTGAGATTGTTGAGGGATGACCTGTAATTGATGAGGATGTTGTGAGGGAGTTCCCTAAGGTTGATGTGCAGGTTGTTGTTGATATTGCTACAGGATTTGACCTTGTTGGGGATTACCTTGCGGCTCATGCGGGGGATGTGATGGATTACCTTCACCTTGATTCCAAGGCAGTTTTTGAGATTGTGATAAGATAGTAGTGTCAATTGAGGGTTGTGAAAGGGTTTTTTTTGGTGGAAGACTGCCTTGAGGCAGATGTTGGGGTGTAAATGGAGGTGGTAGTCAGTTACATGCAGGTGTAGGACCAAGAGGTGGAGATGGTGTAGTAAAAGGGTTATGATAATTGCCCCCAACATTTCCTAGAAGTGGACCTAGTTGGTTTGGTGGAAGAGTTGGAGCAGATGGTATGGGGTTGAACCTTGTGGAACGTTCATGTCTTGTAGATTGGGAGGACCCTAAGGCATACCAAGACCAAGAGGATTGTTAGGATCGAGGCCTTGAGGATTTTTAGGATTAGGCGATGCAAAAATAATCAAAATTGGAACCCGAGGGGGTGGTACAAGAGGTATTACTTGATAAAGAACAACACTGCCAAATCCACATTGATACCAACCCTCTTGGGGTGGACCTTGGGGGACATATGAATTTACTGGATCATTTTGATGATTTTGAGGATCTTATGGCATAGGAGGTGCATGAGGTGTAATTTTGACATATTTGGATAGGTCAAACTCCGGTGGTGGTTTAATACCTTTCATGATTAAGGTTGAAATTATCTTGTCCCCGAGCACATCTAGAAGACGATATGCCATTTCCAAATTGGTGGGATTACCGAAGTATTCATCAACTATAAGCTTAGGTTGGTTAACCATGCTTTCATCAGGAGGAGATTGAATTAGATTGTGATGATCCACCATTGGTGGGTTGATCCTGGAGGATTTGAGGTTGAGAACTATTATACGTTGCATAACCACCCCATATTTTGCCTTGGTCAAAATGGGTTCCCTCTTTTGTTTTCTGTCCTTGGGTCTTTTTCAACAAAGTTTGGAGTTGTTCTTTCTTCTAACACTTTTTTTATTTTTGTTTGAACGAAACCAGAACCAAAATGAAATATGGATTTGAAAATAATTTTGAGTTTCATTCCTTCACTTCTTCCCAATTTTGATCCTACTCATCTCTTTGTTTGTCTCTTCGGTCTGTCTTGTTTTCCTTTCACGGAACTGGAAAGAGAATAGATATTAAGTTCGATATTTATACAAAGTTCCAAAATTGTTTCTATCCCACCCTCACCATGTGCCTCTGCTGGTCACCTCCCTGTCTGTTGGGAAAAGTCTAGCACTCTGCAGTCTGATGGGACTACCTATCGGTAATGGTGTCGATAGTACTTGGCCTCTCTGATAGCATCCCTATAATCACATATATCGATCGGTCGACCCCGGGATGAGGACACCACACTCTCTAACTGTCTCCACTGGCCTATCTCCTGATCCCTCTCGAATCGTGCCTGATCCCTCTCTACTATCAGTGTAGCAACCCACTGTCGAGCCTCATCCCGCTCAACTGTCAAAACCTGTATCAACATATCATGGGCATCTGGCTGGCCTGTTGGCTGCTGTTGAGGATCTACTCGTGGCTGACCATCCTGCTCCCCTACTCAGATAGGTGACTGCTATGCCCCATCCCTGGGAGGTGTCTAATGAGGAGGTGGCCCACTTCATCCTTTTCCCCATCCTCTACCTACTACCCGACCCCTGCGTCCGTGTCAAGGGACAACTACACCTGAAACTGTCAATTTGAGCAGAGGTCTGAACCATGCCCTGTAACCTGCAGTAACCCCTGCATCTATCGACCCCTGATCATATGGCCACGGTCGAGCCACCAATTACCTAAATGAGGACACCACCTTGGCTACCAGGATGGGCTGGCCCCATGCTGTCTCCCTAGTAATACGTGCAAAAATGGCCACATACTGGTCATCAGGCCTGTCATGTACCTCCCTGAACTGACAAGCAACCCTGTCTGAAAGATATCTCTCAATCATGGTGTGCTCTCGGCCCTGCATCAATCTGTCCTATAGGGCAAAGAAGAGTTTTTGATCATCATCTCACCACAGACCAACACCCATCCACAGTCTTTAGACGAACTCTCTCATATCATCAAGAATTCACCGCCAATGCGGAATACCACCTACGCCAGTGAAAGAAAAGTGCATCAATGCCCCATCGTACCACCAAACAAGGGGATCATCTATCTCCAGAAGAACTGGTGTGATATCTAGGCGAAGCACTAAGATCCTCTCCCATGCCTAGACGTGCAGTAAAGTACCTCCAGCCTCGATAGACCTGTTGTCCAAATACACAAACTCATGAAGATCCCTATAGAGGGACGCCAACAATATCGGTCCCCAAGCGAAGCACTCCCTCTAGTGAACCATCTGATCCCATGCTAGTCCCCATCCTGGACTGAAGTATCGGCCCCACCGATTAGGTACTACAAGGCCTCAAATAATAGCAGCAATAATCAACTTGTACGTATGCACGCGGTCATGATATAACTCTAGGTCGATCTGACCATCACAAAACTCAATCACATCCATCCGCATAACCCCGTAACAGACCTCTTTGCTAGCATCTGGATCATAGATGACACGGGTCCCGTGAATAGGCAATCGGAGGATGCGCCATACATCCTCGAGAGTGATAGTGGCCTCGCCGATAGGAAGGTGGATGGAGGAAGTCTCACTGTGCCATCGCTCTGCTAGAGCCATAAGCATGCCTAGGTGAGCCCGAACAGGAGGGACATATGCAACATACCAAAGACCAATGGCACCAAGATGCTCCTGGACCAACTCAAGCATGGCCCCTAGTCTGCTAAGGACCGGCCATCAGTGCTCCCACGCGTAAAGTACACCAGGCTCCTCCTGCACAGGGAAGGTCGTCGCATCAAAAAAATAAAGTTTCATTACATCTCAAAGTTAAAATTTTCCCTAAACTGGTAAATGTGGCATTGTTTGCGGGTGCGGGGCAGTTTGGAAAGTTCCAAACTACACCGCCGCAGTGGAGTTTTCCATTTTGACAGTCGCAAAGTGGCCCGCGTGATGCACTTCGCATATGCGGTCCTCCTTAACAAAAAACCTAAATTCCTAACTACACCACGCGATGGAGTAGGGACATGCGGTGGACTTTTGGCTAACTAAATGTTATATTGCAAAGTGGCCCGCGCGGTGCACTTCGCATATGCGGTGCCATAGGGGACCATGTGGTTGCAATAATGCATTTTCCACGGTGCCATATAGCATCGCGTAGTGTGTGCGAGACTTGGACCTTAATTAATGCACGTAAAATGATAAATTTGAAAGTTGGATAGGCGTACATACCACGGGTCCTGCACCGACTGGCCGCTGGTGCGTCCGAACCCTCTCCGACATGTGCCTGGGAAGCTATCATTGCGCCATTTTAACCAAGACTCAGAGCTCAAATGTGAAATTTTGCAAAGGTTAAGAGTGCAAATGAATTGAAAGTGACCCCTCAAGGTCTATTTAAGCCTAAAAATTAGGGTTTTTTGACCTAATTTGACCTCCCAGGTAGAGTTTTTGTCCCCCGAACCCTTTTTTGTCCAACTGAGAGTCATCCTGCATCCCTTATGGCATTTTAAAGCATTTTTCTGGCATTCTGGGGCATTTCTAGCCTGTTGGGCACCTTGTCATCTTTTTCGCGAGAACATCCAAAAATTCAAAAATTTTGTCCGATCTCTCGAGGGGGCAATATCAAGCAATATTCTTCCACTGGGGCAACAATGGGGCATCCGAGAAAATTCAAAAAATAAAAATAAAAAAAATCCCGAACCTTTGATCATAGCAGATTATTCTTTGAATCAATGCAACAAGTATATTGCTTCAAAGAGGGGAAAAATGTAGACATGGAAAATGTACACTTTTGTTTTGGCACACCTGATCCTGATTTACTGACAAAATTTCCTCTTAAAGCATATTCTCAGCATTTCATCACATTCTATCTCTTAATTTAATAAATCATTATTTAGTGGATTAAGTCTTCCTCTTTCAATGATTAAATTAATTAATTTAATTTAATCAACCTTGCATCTCTATTTAAATAAATAAATCTTTTTATTTGATTAAATTCTCTAAAGTCCTCTTATTAAATTAAATAAATTAAACCTTATCTGATTTAATCTAACATGTTCCTTCTTGATTAAATAAATCAAATCATTTATCATTACCTCTCAATTTTGGACTTAAATCAATTCATAAATCTAAGTCTAAATTGTCACATCACTTAATTCTTCATTAATTTAATCAAATCCATGATTAAATTAATCCCTCTCACTAAAATTCTCTAGAGAATGCAAGTTGCACAATAAATCAAATACTTTGATTTATTAATTTTTCTATTTTCCCTCACAAAGCATCAAAAGGGAATATTCCTTCATTTGAATTCAAAAGGCTAAGTGGACTTGGTCCTTCCAACGAGGCATTCAATGCCTCTTACATGTCCTTGACCTTGAGCCAAGTGACATTTACTCCACTTCTCTTCCACCTTCAACAAGTCAACTCACCATTTCAAATTCAAATTTATGCATTTATCATGCATTTATCATGCACATTAGCCAAAATGTGCTCTTTCCTCATCCAATCACATGTGGACAAGTGGCACAATTCCATTGGAGTATCTTTTGTCCCACATTGCTTATTTCCACTATCTCTTCCAAGATTGGAATCTAGAAATTGGAGACCCTTCTCCTCAATCTTCATCCACAATTCATATGCAAAGTTACTCTCTTGACATTGAGAGCTAATTTTTCCCATTGCACTCAACCATCAATCATCTTTCAAGACTTGCAACAAGGTTATGCTCAAATCTCTTTGGAGATTTGACCATTCCTCATTTACACACCATGGCTACTTAAGGGATTGGGAAAGGGCCAATTGCAACATTTCATTGGCACCAATTCTCCCATAAGATCATCATTCTATTGGCTAAATTAGGATTTCCCTTTCTATGTTATTTAAGTTTTTGTTCTTCATTTCCTAATATTAGTTTAAATAGGTGGATTTCATGGGGAATCCTTCACTCTTTGCATGCATTTTGATCTAACACTAACAATGTTTGTCGTCTTTGTGCAATTGCAGAATTAGGGGTTCACAGGTTCGTGACTCTTTTCATTCAAATCCTGGCGTGTTTTCTTTTCTTTTCTTTTCTTTGTCTTCGATTCTTTCTTTGTTTTTGTTTTATTTATTGTTTGTCATTTTCTCGTTTGTTTTTTCTTTGCAACGGTCATTTTCACATTTTCTTCGTGCCCATACCATTGTGCCCTAGGCTCTTAGGGTTTCTATCATCTGCTATGTGGTTTTATTGTGTCCTTCGATCCATTACTTTACCTACCAATCCTTTTTGTGTGTCGATATGCTAATTTTGAGTAGGGTTAAATTGTGCCCTAATTGTTTAAGTCGAAGGTTTTAATAAACTAGGGTTTTGTGCATCCCTATTAGTTTAAAAATTATTCCCTAGTTTCTATGTTTCCCCTCGGTCGTATGGGGGATGGTTTCGTACTATTATTTTAAGCCTCCTTGGCATTTAGGTGACCTCATTTTTGGGACATAATGTCATTCGTTCTATTATGGAAATTTCTAATGATGTCATGTTTGTTTTAATTGAAGTTGGATCCAGGATTAATTTTGTTCTCAAACCTTTGTTTGCAATGGATGTCGGATCTATCTCCAAGCCCACTTCCGATGAATTATAAATTATCAAAATATCGTTCGCTCTGTTAGAAGCGAAAGAGGAACGAGATATGGATTTGGAGCTTTTTCATGTATCAGATCTTATTTTCATTCCGATCTCAGTCCTGATTACCATTCTGACTTCGTCTTCAATCCTTCTATATGGTTTTTTATGAGTTCAATGTCCATTATGGTCTCGACCCTGATAGTGCTTTAAAATATTTTTATGGATATCTTATGCCTGGTCCCATCTCTAGTGAGTATGGAATTTTAACTAAGTGTGAAGTAAGTATATGAAAGGTGAGATCTCTAGCCTAGTTTTTCATACTTTTTGTGGATCTAATATCATGTTTTTTTGTAGAAATTAAAATATGTCAGGAGCATCAGGTGATGCTTCTCAAAGGAGTCAACCTATAGAGACTTCAAAACCAAGAGAAAAGCCTAAAAAGGTTAAGCCAATACAGCTCCCTTATACCTTGAGGTATAAGCATCAGGGTCCTACCATCACTACTAGTAAAGTGGATTCTAATTGGGTGGATGTAACTGATACCAACCTGGTCCCATTCCATTGTTAGGAGTTATACTCAGAAACATTTGTTGAAGAAGTAATAGGGAGGACCCAAAGAATTGTTGAATCTGGTTTGGCACATATTACTATATTTCCTTTATCAATCCAATGTCCTGAATTAATAATGACAGCAGCTAGAGCCTATAATCCTCCTACTAGACAGTGTGCGGATTCGCAAGGCAATGTCTTCATTGATCTAACTCCACAAATGTTTCAGTTCATGTTCAATTTTCCCACTCCAAAGAATCCGAGGCAACTCAATGAGGTAGAGGCCTTGAAAATATATAGTAATCATAAGGAGGCCAACAAAACTCACTTGAATAAGAAATGGATGAGAGCTGAGAAAAAGTATCTAGTTAAGCTTCCAGATCAGCCTAAAAGGGCAGAATTCTACAAGGAGATTGGGGACATTATAATGATGCTATCTAGAGTGTTTGGGAAAAGGGAGGCTCTTCACTTTAAAGAATGGAATTTTCCATTCATTCAGATAATCCTAGATGGTAGGCAATAATTTGATTGGCCCATGATTGTGTTTGAAATCATACACAACCAAATGATTAGAGTGAGAGAAACCAAGAGTTTCTTCATGACCTCTTATGTGATTTATGCAGCAGCAAGAAGAGGCATCTTTTTAGGTTTAAATAGAGTGGGTATTTTGGGAGAAGCTAATGGATGGAATAAGGTGTGGAATCATTATGATCAGCTCACCTTTCATTTTTATATGTCATTATTAACCAGCTTACGGGAAATGCATGATATAGATTGAGTCGGAAGGCCATGGAATTGATCACAGAGTGGGGATATTGGTTTATCCAATACCCCAAGTTTGCTTATTTCAGACTGGTAAGATTTGATGGTCACCCTCACCTACTCCCTAGATGTTGCAGCAATAGGATTGTTTATGGGGGTTAATTCTAAATTTGGTATAAAGCATAAGTCCGGTTGTCATAAGTTCCCCATGAAGTTGGGTGAATATAGTTGTCCACACCTTGTGGGAACCAAGGTTTTTTGCAATGAATTGATGCACTTGAATTTGGGCTTGTACATTGCTAGGAATCACTTTGAACCAAAGAAGAAGATGAATTTTTTGCTTGCTTCTATTTTTGATAAACACTTCAATATATTGGAGGACTCTTGGAGTGATCTTCAGGATGAGTATGACTTGAGGAAAATAAATTATGAAAGGTTTCCTATCCCACTCATGGTGGAGTATGGGGTCAAGGTGGAAATTCTTGAAACATTATCAGATGATGGGGTGGTTTTGGATCCCCAATATGAGGCACATAATATAGGTACCAAGAACTTGGATCCTGTAGATTGGGGTGCAGAGGATACCATAGATATTAAACAGATAGCAAGGCCGATGTTGGATAGAAGCATCCAATGGGTCATGCTAAGAACCAAGGAGCTTGGGGGTCAAACTTCCAAGAAAAGGAAAGGTGTAGGTACCAATCAAGGGTACAAGAGGATGAAAAGAATAATGCCTCCTAAGGAGCCCTTGGAATTCTTCCCTCCTGATATAGAGGAATTTGAACTTGAAGTTCCGGCTTAAGATCTACTTGAAGCACATGAAGAAGTCCCAATAGGACCTGTGGCCTCAACATCAGTTGTAGGTGAGTCATCTACTCAAACCCCTCCTACATAGCAGCCAAGTGGAGAAATGCCTAGGGGAACTCTCCATAAGGAAGCTAAAACTTTGAAGGGAAAGGGTCTTGAGGTTAAAATCCATGATGTATAGACAAACTCTGAGGATACTCTGTTGGATAAGGAGACACTGGAGGAGATGCCTCTTGATGAAATTGAGGATGTAGGAATTAAGCATGTTTTGGTAGAGGAGGACCAATGGAAGCTATTTGAAGAAGCTAAGAGGGAATCTGATGCAAAGGCACAAGTTGATGCATTGATCAAACATAAAGATTCGGATGCCAAAGAACAAGCTGAAGCATTGGAAAAACATCAAGAAATGGAAGCAAAAGCCTAAACTGATGCATCACTCCCACAATAGAAATTAGAGGCCAAACAAAAAGTTGATGAGTTGGCCAAGAAACAATAGTAAAAGGAGCAAGATCTCAGAATAAATGAGGAGAATGACAAGATATAAATGTTTCAAAAGATCCGTAACCTTGAAGAAGAGAAGGCTAGACAAAGAAGAGAAAAGGAAGCCCTTGAGGCTAAATTTAAGATTATTGAAGAATCATATAAAAAAAGGGAAGAAAAAGAATGCTTACAAAAGGAAAAGGATGTTGAAGAACTTGCTAGGCAACAAAAAAAGGAAAAGGAAGCATGGGACAAGCTCAAAGACTTGGAGAGATAGAGAAATAAATTGCTTGAAGAAAAGAGGTTAGAGGAAGAATGTTTGAAGAAGGAAAGAGAAGATAAAATTTTGTAGGAGCAAAAGGATAAGGAAGAGGCCAAGAGGGTTTCACAAGAGAATGCAGAAAAGGAGCAACATAATGTGCAATATATTTCTTCTCAGTCTCAAGTTACCATGTTACAACCATTATCTTCTGCTATAGATATCTCTTCCTCAACACAAGTAGTCACTATGCCTAGTGATCCTACATGGTTAAAGCTAGATCTCGAGAAGAAGAAAATAGCTCCACTACAACCTCTTAATTGGGAAGAAATGATGAAGGAGATAGAAAAGGAGAGACCTAAGAAAAAGGCTAGGCTTCTTCATTCCAAAAGGCTCACAGAGGCAGGAGAGATCATTTTTGAATGTGAAATTCTGGTGGTGGACAAGGATAGAGAAGATATGCAAGTGACTGATTATCAATTGGGCACGGTCAACTTAGGGAGGCCTACAAGGAATCAAAAAATAAATCTCATTGATATTGTAACTTCCTCCATAAAGTCCAAGATGATAAAGGATAAACAAAGAAAGGATGAGCTTAAGGCTCAATTGGATCAATTGCATAGTTTCTTAAAAGATGTCTCCACTCCCATGTCCCAACAAGTTACTGCCTTGGAAACTCCAATCTTCTTCAAAAAAATAGAAGATGATGATTCAGTACAAATGAGGAGTAAGTCTAGGATGTTGGATAGATGGATTGACAAGCTTAATTAGGAAGTGGGTGAAGTGTTGGTAAGCAATTTTGAAATCCATAAAGCAACACTTGAGTTGATAGAAGAAATGGGTCATCATATTGAAACTCTATGAGAGCAGGAGAAGGAATATAGGGGATATATTCTGAAGGTGAAAGACATCAGTAGGTTGCCAAGATCAACTCTTCTAGAGAAATCAATCCTTGAAGAAGATAATGTAGATTTCCTGGAAAAGGCTTCAAACATAATCTGGTTTAGGTCCGACTTCATATATAAGCATAGAAATGAAGTTCAAGATGCTAGTAAGGACTTGAATGAGCAGGTTGATAAATTAGAAGTTGTAATAGCCATTTTAGTAAATGTAGACATACCGATTAAAGAAGGCATTCATTTGGATCAATTGAAGGAGAAATGGAACACCAGTTTTCAGGAGGTCATGCAGAAAGAAGATGATGGATAGGATTTATTGTTGCATAGACTGGTGGATATTAAAGAGGAGGTAAAATCTGCTAGGAGGGAATTGACAAAATTGAAAGATATGCAGGAATTTGCCTCAGCAGAGTTTAAAAGAATCAAATTTGAGGGCAGTTGGGTTGATGGGCCTGATGTGGACATCCTTCAACAAGTGTTCTCCAACTATGATTAATATCTTCTTGAGAAAACTATGTAGGAGTGAGTTGGTAGAAAAAGGTTCTATTTTTGGCACATGACTTCCCCTTTTCTCTCCTACTTTATAGGGCAATCAATCTTTGAACTAAAGGTTTTCATCAGCCAACCTTGTCTCTTTCCTTGGGCATCAGATTCTACTTAAGAGGGAAATCAACCTTTGAACTAAAGGTTTTCATCAGCTAGTTCTGTCCCTATTCTTGGGTGTCAAATTTTGCACAATAGGGCAATCAACGTTTGAACTAAAAATCAACCATTCTAGTTTCTTGATGCAGTTTTAGTTCCTTGATTAGTGGATCTCATTTTTTGATTGAGAGGGATTTATGCGTAGCATGTCTATATATAATTTTGAGCTCCATGTTGTAAAGGTCGACTAATTGAAGTGGGATTAGCCACCTGATGATAGCAGATAGGATTTTATAGCTTTGAGCAAAGATACTTTTTAAGTTCTTGTTTAATTTAGATACACTTTTTATACAGTTTTATGTTGAAGTTGAACTTCTTGGATGAGGTTAATGAACCATAATTGGTCTGTATGACAGTGAGTTTTTTGTGCATAAATGTTTCTTATTTTATGCAAATCAATAGGGAAAACTAGATTTTAAAGATCATTTCATTAAATTATCTATGATGGAATTGTTATATGTTTGTTGATCTATATTATTGGCAACGAATGAGGAGTTTATTTTGAATCTTGTAGTATTTTGATGAATGGTTGTGATGATTAAATTAAGCATTGTGAATGTATGCAAGGGTATGGATTGTTTTGTCAGTTGCATCATGTTATGGTTTTGATTTGTTAAGAAACACTTATTATTGAGAATATATGTCTGGATGTTAAATAATTTTGTTCATGTTTTATTGATTTGTGCATTGATCTATCCTTTTTCTATTTATTTAAACCCCCCCATTAAACATAGGTTGATGAATCTGATATAATTTGTGTTCCTTATCACCAGCAAAGGCCCCTTGAATATTACAGTTGCATTGGCCAATTGAGAACCAACTACCAGGACCTTAGAAGTTAGGTTACTATATGTTGTGTTTCTTTTTTAGGAGAAATAGAGTAGAAATATTTGATTTTATGTTGTTTGTGTTATTTTGACCATCAACAAGTACCTTGGGGATTTTTTTGTTCCATGAGTTTCTTTGCTTGCTATCGGGCGGTAATGGGCATGAAAATGCAAAATAGCTAGGTGGCTAGGATGATACTAAGCTCTAGGATGCACTTAGATGATAACCTAAATGACGACTAAAGGATTTATTGGATTAGATGGTTGATTGATGGATTGATCGATCAAATTTAATGGGATGATTTGGATAATTGATAGGACTGGATCTGATTGAATTAATTGATTGGATTGGATAATTGATGGGATCATATGATTGATTTGATTGGATCGATGAAGTTGACTCTAAAATAGGTTCAGGGGCTTAACTTGATGATAATAGGATGATCAAAACACAAAATACACCTCATGATGAGATGGGATTGATAAGGCCATGGAGGATTACTAACTTAGGACAGATGACAATTATAAGTGAGCATGGATGATGATGATTAGGGTTAGTTAACTAGCCCAATTGGATAAAAAGTCCCTAAAGCAAAGTATAAAGGATTTAGATTGATTAAATGATGATGGAAATAGAATCTAGGGATGTCCTATGATGCACCTATGTGATTGGATTGAGGATCTAATGACTTTTTGAAAAATGTAGACAAACTAAAATGATGATTACGGGTAGAGGATGATGATAAAAAAAATTGATCGTGGAAACGAAGTTGGAAAATGACAAGATTCTAATGGTTAAAAGGATTAAATTGGGACTTTCGTATGGGAAGTGCACACGCCTCTATTTCTAGCAAGTTTTCCCCTCCAAGTAATGGGTTCACCTATGTAAAGATTAGAAAAATTGCCTCTGTGTATGACAAGATTGCCTCCATCTAGGACTCAGGTTCACCTATATCTTGAGATGCCAAAAGGAACAAGTGGACACGAGACACAAATTCACCTAAGGATCAAGTTTTCCTATGTGTATGATAAAATGGCCTTTCTAAGATGTAGGATCACCTATATCTTTGAACATCCAAAAGGAAATGGGTAGACTCGGGACACGAAATTGCCTATCTAAGGATCAAGTTTGCCTCTTTCTTAAGATGTACGGACGCAAACAAAAATTCCTATCTAATGGTCAAAAAATACACCTATGTCTTGATCTATATAGACAAGGATAGTATAGATAAGTGTAGGATCACTCCTGTGGATAATAGGTTCATCTATTCTAAGAGAAGTATGGACAAGCGAGAACCAAACGGAAAATGAGATTACCCCTGTGGACAATAGGTTTGCCTATTCTGGGAATAGATGGGCATGGATGACATGGAATAACATATGAAGAAAGAAATATCATGTATTAAAGGGGAAAATGCAGACACGGGGTTGCCTAATGGAGGGACCCATAGGCAAATTCACCCCTAACAAGGACAATTTCGCCTAAAGGATGACCTAGATTGAAGTTGAGACACAAAATCTCCCTTGTTCAAGGTAGGTTCGCTTGTCCTCAATGCAAGTTCACCCCTATGAGAATCAAACTCACCACTAAGAGTAGGGACATACTACAACAAAGGACCAAAAACATAGAAAACAATAGATAGAAGGTTGGACTGACTCAGACTGATGACAAGCATTGGTATCGCACAAGAAGACACGCTAGGAAATACAATCCTAAAATTAGTGATAAAGGGTTTAAAAAATTGATGTAGGCCCACCACCTTGAGGGGACACCCCAAGGTTAATACTCTATGATACTAGGGTGATTCTCTGGATCACCCTTTCTCACGAAGGCAGATAGCTAGAGATCCAGTGGCACAGGGTTATCAAAAGATGCCACGAGCTCACCTTCTCTCTTTCTCTCACTTGACGACTATCATATTCCACCACGAGGATTCCTATCTCAACTCAAGGGAGTACGTGGTGAGTAGCTTCAAGGTATGGTATGCATCCCCTACACTACACCAAGTCACGGCTAAAACATGAGTCTTTATCTAGGATAAACAAGGATTTCTCGTGTGTCCTCAATATATGCTAGGTACATGAGGCACAAATGTGAACATGATACCATCACAAGCATAGATTGAGATCCCTAGCAAGGTACTAGAAACTCAAACCAACCCTGCACATCCTATCTAGGTATCACCCTAGCTTCGACACTTCAGTAGACATGACGTGATTGGATTGGGGTACAACTTTACCTCTTCCCCATTTATATACCCCATCAATAACATGTGGTTGGAATAATCCCCTAGGTGATGAAATCCTAGGTAGGTCCCTCTAAAGGAAGGAAATACTAGATGCTTCGGTTGGTCCCCAGGCTCACATGTAGCATAAGAAGAGAGCTTAGATGCACTAGCACCTCCTGGGTAGACTAGACTAGATGAATGAATTATGATTTCTTGTCACCCAGGGTCACCGAAAGGTGCAAGGGGAGTGGATAAGTCAATAATTTTCTCCCAAACACAACAAACAAGTTAATTGGCCCTTTAATTAGTCTATGTGTGCCTAAATTAGTGTGAAAAAGACACCAGATAGAGCTAACTAATGGATCTTAGAACGATTTTCTTGAAGAAAATATGTCAGTAGTTTCTAAAAACGATCTTGGACAAATGATTTTTTGCACAAACGTTAGTAAAACCACACTCATAAACACACAAGTTAGTCGATTAGTACCCAAAACCAAAACGAAATTTCAGCTCAAATTGAAAAATTTAAGGTTCGTGATTACCACAAATTTGCCTCTGTGCGAGATGATTTCACCCTTATGTGTTCAATTTCACCTATTTTGGAAGATGGGTGAAGTCGTAGTCACCTTTCATGTGGAGGGGCTTATTCATTTTTTCCTCTATAACTCTTGCAAGGCCACCTCTATACCTGACACATTCGCTCGTTCAGGTAGTCTTCTACAAATTCACCTCTATAATTGGAAATCTGACTAATTAGATGCAACTATGCCCCTTCACTAAAGAGGTAGAAGCATGTTCTCTTGTTTGTATTGCGATTCTACCTCTATATCCTACGAAATCACCCGTCGAAGGTAGATTCGCCCCTACGCTTGAAATTTGAATTGGAAAAATCTTAAACAACAACAAACAATAAAATTGACCTGTGACGTGGGTCCCACCGAGTGTGCTAGAGAATATGTACAAGTGTTTCTATCCCTAGAAATGCAAAACAATTGAAGGAAATACAAAATAAAGAACACAAACAAACACTCAAATTAGGCCTAGTTGAATCTAAACAAAACACAAATGAAATTGAAACCTTTTACCTTGTTTAGATTGATATTCTTGGTTGGCCCTTTGACTGCTTGAAATGTGTGCTCCTTGGTGGAAAAATGGCTAAAATCCTAGCTCTAAATTATCGTGGAATGTTGAGGATTCTAATGATGCAAATGGGTATTGTGATGGATGCAAGATGAAAGCTCAAAGTTGGTTGCAACCATGGTGGATGGCATGAAAATCGCTAAGTTCTTGAGAGTGTGATTTCTAGAATGGATTATCAGAGTTGTGTGTTGAAAATGGAGAAATTTCCACCATTTTTAGGGGAAGTGCCTCTAAAAAAATGGAGGGCCTAGATTAAGCCATGATGGAAAAGATCAAGGGCTAGGATGAGTTGAGAACTCGCAAGCCCTCACATCTTGACATGTGACGAATGATGTGGAAAAGAGAGATGGATGTGGAGGTGACATGGAGGTACTACGTTGTACCTTGGGAAGGAACAAGATATCCTCATAAAGGAGGTCCTTGTCCACATATGTATGATAGGACATTTGAAGAATTAAAAAATCTTCAAAAATCCTCATGAGGATGGGGGAATGAATTTAAAATTCCTTAAAATGCATTGGATAAATAAATGTGAATTAAAATTTCACATAGGTAAGGGGTTTCCTTCTCCAAATGGAGAAAGCACTTAATTTTGGTTGACTTATTACATATTCCATAAATGGCATGGAGATTAGTTTGGGTTAATCAGGTGATTAAGGTTGTACAAATGTGGGATTAAGTAGGCTAATGGAGGATTGGAGGCAAGTGGGAGATTATGGAGGATGTGACCTTAATGATGATTAGGGGTGTGTACATCCTAATCACATATTAATTAGATTAATTTGAATTAGAGAGAATTGTGGAGGATGTGACATGAGGAGAGAGAAGAAAATGAATTAAAATTTGATTTAATTCATAAAAGCTAAAGTGACGAAATTAAATAAATTGGGGTATTTATTTAATTTAGAGATGAAAGGAGTAAAGTATTTAATTGATTCATTAAATACCTTAGGGAACATTAGAATAAGATGAAATATTAATCAAATAATAACTTATTTAATTAATATGAATTGGGGATGTAGGACGGAGGAATGCAAGGGTGGATTTGACCATATGGGGGTGGCCAAATTTAGGTCTCTACAGTATGAAATCTTGTGATAAGAAATAAAGTTTTTATTCACAAGAGAAAGATATATCCCCAACCATTGATCAAGATAATATCTTGTCAAGGCTTCTCAAAGCCCACCTAATTACTCTTGTTCCAAGAACACGAAAGAAATTCTATAACAAAAACTCATTTTATGCATATCATTGAGTGAGTGGTCATTTTACCAATGAATGTAAGGCCTTGAGTAATAAAATACAATGTATCAAGGATTGTGGTCCTCTTCCTCATGTTGATGTACCTACTTCCTCTAATTGATAATGATTTTCATCCTATCATATTGCTCATCACTATGTGGCATTTGTAGCTTTATGTGTTTTTCTCATTACCATTCATGGTGGTGCAATCTTAAGTGCAAGCATATTTTTCATGATAGAAATATGATGGTTATTGGTCTGGTTATCCTTGCCTCTACACTTTAAGGTCAAGGATAACTTGTTTTGGGGAGGTATGTATTATTTTAAAGGATCCCCTCTTCTCTTCTTTCTTCTTAAAATACCAACATAACAAGTATGTTGATATTTTAAAGGGGGCCTATAGTCCCTCGTTCATTGTTTGCATAAGAAATGATCTCTTCTTAGTGATGATATAATAGATCTCCTAGGAAGTGTGACCTTGTTAATCAAAGTGTGATTTTCTCAATCTATGTGAAGTATCACTTTTGTTGTAATGTTAGACTTAATGTCCCTTAAGAGTGTGACCTTTCTTGGCATATTATATTCCTCTTGGTGGTAATGCTATGGTTTGCATTCCCTAAGATGTGAATTTTTTATTCCTCGATTAGTCCTCTCTTGGTGGTGATGTCAAGTGTGATGTTTCCTAGGGTGTGACCTTCCATGCATTAAGAAAACCCTCTTTGATTATTTTTGTTTACCTTGTCATTTTATCCCATAAGTGTCTAACATAACATAGCTTGCTAGCCTTGTGAAGCAATTCATTCCATGAGTGTCTAGCATAATAGAAATTGCTAGCATTGTGAAGCAATTTTATTCCATGATTTCTAGAATAACACAACTTTCTAGCCTTATGAAGTGAAACATAGAAAAAGAGCATAGGTTCACCAAAGCATATAACTTTATACTAAATTTGGAATGTTTCACAAAACTTACTATAAATAGAAAGGGTAAAATGGGGTGTGATCAACCTACCTATTTTATATTTAATTCAAGAAATGAGAACCTCCAAGATAGAACTAACTTTGAGCCCTTAGGTGAATCAATTCTATGGAGGATCTTGCAATTTCCTTTATGTGTGTGGATGGGGTAAGTATGACCGAAATGCACTCTTTGGAGCAAATGAAAAATACCCAATGATCCCAATTATGTAATTTAACACTTGAAACTTCAATTTAAAGCATAACACTAAGAGAATCCACATCTTCCCTTCAGATTTGTGAAGTCTAAATTATTATAATCATGTCATCAAAAATGCTACAAGGTGTCTTTCTGACATAAATAGTAACAAAAATGATTGAACAAGGGTTTCAAGAGAAAGATTAAAAATAAAAAATGCATTCATTTAGTACATGTGAATGGTTGATTTTATATATGAAACATAAGACTAATAGAAACAATAAAACTTATGGCAGTTCTGATAAGGGAAAATATTGTGCCCCTGTCACAAAACAATGTTTCTAGAACTTGTCCTGGGACTCATTCGCCCATAGGTGAATGGATCTTTGTAGGGCTTCCCAAAATTTATTTTTGGGTCCTTTTCTTTTGTTTTTGCACTTCTAAATCCTCTAGGTTTCACAGTCAATCAGTCATAAATAAATTTGAGATCTGAGTTTTTGTATCTTAACAACAAAGGTAACAACAAATGCAACTTTGCAATTTTACACTTTTGAGATCTTTAACTTTTCATCAACCTATGAACTTGCACAGACACAAGAGGGAGAAAATTATTTATTTTTTGTGGATGGGGATTTTCCTTGGTCAAACCCCATGTTGGTAATTAAACCTTGAATTGAAACAATGATAAAAAGAGGGAACAATGAAAGAACACTTGTTTGTTGCAACTCACCAAACCCTTGAATGGAGATCCTTGAAGGATTGAAACTTGCATGAAATGGTTGAGTTGGATGTGGATCTTGATGACTTGAGTTGATGCTTGAATTCTTGAACTTGATCTTGAAACCTACATCACAATGTTAGCTCCAAAAACATGCATGATTGAACATAACTTTGACATAATGCTTGAGATCTTGAATGCTGCAACAAATGATGAAGAAATCTACTCTTGAACACCTTTGGTAATAATCTTGGATCTTGTAATTGATCTCTTGAAAATCTAATTGAAAACCTGTAGTTGATTTGATGAAATAAACTTGTATTTATAGGCATTTATCCTTAATTTCCCGATAATTAAACATTACAAGATGACATTGAAATTTGAATTTGGGATCATAAAAATACTGCCAATATTATATTTTAAAATGGGTTCAAGGGCCTAGGGAGGACCCATTCTCCCATGGGAAAATGGGTTCCAAGTCCCTATTCCTAGAACACACATTGCTCAATGTAAGGTGTTATGTATTGGAATTAGTTATTGTTAGGTTTCCCCTTTGGAAAATGTAATTTATTAGGCTTGTAAATGTAAAATAGGGCTTATTAAGGCATAATTAAGTCCAATTTAATTAGGAGGGCCCAAACATAGTGTGAAAATGTAAAGAGATACATTTTTTTTCTACACTAAATTTAGACCCCACTTTAATGAGAGGATGACCTTGTGTCAAACTGACACTAAAGTAGAAAATAAGTGTCAAGAGGGGTCCAAGTGCACAAATGTTGATGGGATAGGATGACAAGGATCCAAGATTTTGTGCAAGCCCCTAGGATCTAATATTCCATGGAAAACCAACATAAGCATAAAAGGGACACACACAAGATGTATGATATGAAGCACCAAGACAAGATACATAAACATACAATGTTAAAATTAATGAGAAGGGAAAAGATAGATGGACTAGCAAGTCGTATTATGCCACATCCATCAAATACACTCATAAGGATGTAAAATCAATTATGAAATACATGGCTCTATAGGTAATAAATTTTTTTATGCTCGATGACCATGAAAAATACACTCACAAGGGCTAGTGATACTCAATTTCCACTAGGTAAGCCACCAAAAAGTGGTTAAGTGAGAAATTCATGCCAAGTCTATAGGTTCCCATTGTACTAACCATAATAAAGTTATATATCCTAATAATTTTGATAAGGCACCACACAATATGAACTTCAAACTTCATGAAGCCTAGCAAGTTACATTATGCTAGACACTCATGAACAAAATGCAAATAAGATAAGGTGTGTTCAAAGGGATTTTTCTTAGTTCATGAAAGGTCTCACCTTAGGGGACATTGTGCCTAATTTCTCCAAGAGAGGACTACTCAAGGATACAATATTCACACCTTAGGGAATGCCAACCATAACATTACCACTAAGATGAATATCATATGCCAAGAAAGGGCACGCTCTTGAAGGATATCAAGCATAATATCTCCATAAAGAAGACATGTCACAAGACTTTAGAAGACCACACTTTGAATAAAAAAATATAATATTTCTTGGGATATGTATAACATCATCACTAAGAAGGCAACATGCTAAAAATGAATGGGGGACAATATGCCCCCAACTTAAAATGTCAACATACTTGCTATGTTGGTATTTTAAGTAGAAAGAAAGGAAAAGGGGATCCTCGAAAATAATGCATCCCAAAAAAATAGTTATCCTTTCCCCTGAATCATAGAGATAAAGACAACACCAAAAACTATCATGTTGTTGCCAAGAGAGATATGGTTGCACCTAACATCTTACCACCATGAATGGCAATGAGCAAGACACATAAAAATATTAATGCCACATAATGATGACCGACATGGCAAGATGAAAATCATTATCAATTAGAGGAAATAGGTGCTTCAACACAAGGAAGAGCACCACAATCCTTAAGATGATGAATATTATTTCTCAAAGCTTTACATTCATTAGTAGAATGACCATGAACTCTATGATATGCACAAAATGAACTTCTGTTATAAATTTTCTTTCATGTTCTTGAAGGGAGAGATATCAAATGGGCTTGGAGAAGCCTCAAAAAGGTACTCTCTTTTTCAATAGTAGAAGATGTTTCTTTATTTTGTGACAAAGATATTTCTTATTTAGTACAAGGTGCCATACATACACAAGACTCTTTAGATTATGAGATTTTTTACTCTCCCTTAAAGAAGGGTGTAAAATATAATGAACCCCAATCATTACTAAGACATGTATTCGAAGATGTCCAAGGAGTGTTTTGTATGATGGCATTGATACTAAGTGAATATTTCTTTGATTCTTTCATTTCTTTCAATGGATAATAGCCAAGACCACTAGTTTCTATCAGTTTAAGATGCACCAAGGTTAAAGTTGTCTTAGAAGAATATTTTTTAATAGTGTTGGTATTGAGTGAAGGATTGTTTGATGCTTTTGTTTCTTTTGAGGGACAATAACCGAGACCACTAGTTTTTTATTATGTGTTAGGTTCTATAGGGACACAAATACCTTGTTCTCTAGCACCACATCCTTTTCCACTATAACCAAGTCTTTCAAAAGTTCACAAACTCTTTCCATAAATATTTTTCATTTCTTTTTGTTTTGGTTTGTTTTGGTGGTTTCTCATGATCACACTCATCATATGTGGATGTATAATTTATCTTTTCCTCTTCGTTGCTAAAGGTTGTGGACTCACTTGATTTTGATGACTTAGATTGTTTGGATATTATGTTAGTTGCTTTCTCTTTTCTTGGTTTTTTTGTAATCTTGTATTCTCCAATGAATGTAGGTGTGAAATCCAAAGAACCCCAATCATCATCCAATAGTCTTATGGCTTCTTCAATATGATTTTATTTTTATTTTTATTTCACGTTTTCTACTTGTATAGTTGGTGTCAATGTTTTCAAAGGACTTTCCTTGTCTTTCTTAATGTGCAAAATTTTTGGTTCAAGGTCGGCCTTGATTGTATAAACCTTGTTTTTATAGACATATTTCATTATACGATGAAGATTTGATGACACTACATGCATTTCATGAATCCATGGTCTACCCAAAAGAAGATTATATGAAATATTATCAGGCATGACATGAATAAGAGTTTACAATGTGGCCTTTCCAATTGTAATAGGTAATGTGATCGCACCAAGTGGTTATTTTCTTATGTTATCAATCCCTAGAATAGATAGAATCTGATTGTATTTGGATTTTGTCTACTCCAATATTGTCCAAAAGGTTTATGCTACACACGTTAAGGGTTGATCCATTGTCAACAAGGTTTCACTTTATCCCAGTCCTATTAATAATAGCTATTATCATGAAAGTTTCATTTTTTTTCACTTCCAAAGGAGGTAGCTCACTTTGGTGGAAAGCAATGTTTAAATTCATTCCTTGAATTAGGGTTGAGCTATATCATTTGGATTTGCACTAGGGGGAACCATAAATTTTTGTAAATCCATTTGAAGCATACTATGGTAATTAGGTGAGGCTTGAATAAGATCCCATAAGGATATCTTAGTAGGAGTATTTTTAAGTTGTTCCACAAGATCATACTCCTTTCCACTACGTTGCAAGATATTAGGTGTGGGTGGGGAGATATGGTTGAGGTAATGGTAACGAAGTAGGAATGGTTTGTGGTTGCATATTGTTCCTTGTAATATATGTGTGAGAAATGGTATTATAACTTGGTTGCTGTGAAATATCATTACTAGATATTTTCCTTGTAAAATTCAAGATAACTCTTGGAGGAAATGGTTGCTTTTTAGGTGGTTCAAGGATGAGAAATGGTTTGTTTTGAACTCGACACTGGTGTGAGGGTGGGTAGATGGTAAGAAGTGCTCAAGGGATGACTTAGGAGGTCCAATAATTAGAGGACTTATAGGAGCTCTAAGAATCAAACGACTCAAGGGAGATCTAATGTTCAAAACCTTAAAAGACATGCTTATTTTGATGATCTTTTAGCAAATGAGAGCCTAATGTTACCTCATCATCCTCATCTAATGAACCCACATTATTACTATTTGAAAGACATGTGTCAATGTTGTAATTTTATTGCACCATGATCTCTTCCCTAATTGGAGAGTTTTTAGGAGAGAAACAAACTAGATGTTCATGACATTCAATGGTTGTATCTTCTAAAATAACTTCATCACAATTATGGGAGTTATCAATGGTTGGATTTTCTTTCTTATCAATGATTGCATGCTCTTGTTCAATAATATTTTTCCACGTAGGTTAAGATAAACAAATAGGATTCTCATGGCTCTCATTTATTAGATCTTCTAACACCAAAATATCTTCTTCACAAATAGGAGAGATATTGGGAGAAGATCAAGCTTGATTGTCATGATTGTCCAAGATTGTATTCTCTTTCACTAAGTTAGTTTCACACATGGGAGAGGGATCAATGAAGAACAAGAAAAGAGGAGAAATGACTTCATATTCATATGCTTGTAACAACAACTTCTTAGAGTATTCAACAAAATCTAAAAATATAACATGAAGTAGGATAACAAGAGACTTTGTTAATGAAAATATGATGTAGTAATTGCTCTACAAATCTGAAATGCAACAAATAAAATTCAATTTGCAATGCCTAAACTAGATGTATGATTAGATCTAATGCATAAAGTAAAAATTCTTAAAAATTTCCAGACTGAAGCAATGGTTTAATAGCAGATCGGGGAAGGGTATAAAACCATAAAAAAGATCAAAAAATATGGTTTTGAGAGGCCCTGAAGGACTCATTCACCCATGGGTGAATGGGTCTCTATCCAAGGTTTTTAGAAATGAAAAATACAATTTCTGAGTGATTATATGTGTTCTTTGTTCCAAATCTCAGAGTGTAACTTCTGTGACAAAATTTTCTATAATTTGATGTCTAAATGCAAGTGAAATGAAGGACAAATGATGAACAATATGATCTTTTTAAAATGCAATTTTGACTTAATTTTTTAATGTGAATGATGAAAAGTACACTAATATGCAAGTAATATTAAAAATTAATGTAATATGCATTTAAATTTAAAAAATGTAAAATACAAATTTAAAAACCTATATGCAATGTCAACTAATGCAATTTTGACAACCCTAAATGAGATGTAAAGTAATGCAATGCAATGCAAACTTATGCAAATCCTAGATCTAGGGTTTGAGTGATCTCCAATTGAGAATTTTGAATGTTCAAAATATCGGGTTCACGATAATGAAACATAGAAAAAGAGCATAGGTTCACCAAAACATATGACTTTATACTAAATTTGGAATGTTTCGCCAAACTTACTATAAATAGAAAGGGTAAAATGGGGTGTGATGAACCTACCTATTTTCTATTTCATTCAGGAAATGAGACCCTCCAAGATAGAACTATCACTCAACCCTTAAGAGAATCAATTCTATGGAGGATCTTACAATTTCCTTTTTGTGTGGATGGGGTAAATATGATTGAAATGCACTATTGGGAGACAAATGAAAAATACCCAATGATCCCAATTATGAAATGTAACACTTGAACCTTTATTTTAAAGCATAACACTAAGAGAATCCACAACTTCCCTTCAAATTTTTCAAGTCTAAATTATTAAAAACATGTCATCAAAAATGTTGCAACGTGTCTTTTTGATAGAAATAGTAACAAAAATGACCGAACAAGAGTTTTAGGAGAAAGATTAAAAATACCAAATGCATTCATTTAGGACATGTGAAGGGTGGATTTTATAGATGAAACTTAAGACTAACAAAAATGATAAAACTTCTAGTAGATCTAAGAAGGGAAAATGCTATGCACATATCACAAAACACTATTTCTGGAAGTTGTTCTAGGACTCATTCACCCATGGGCGAATGGTTCTTTGTAGGGCTTTCCAAAATCTATTTTTGGGTCCTCTGCTCCTGTTTCTACACTTCCAGATCCTCTTGGTTTCACATTCGAACAATAGAAAATAAATTTTGGATCTAAGCTTTTGTATCTTGACAACAAAGGTGACAACAAATGCAACTTTGTAATTTTGCAATTTTGAGATCTTCAAATTTTCTTCAACCTATGAACCTGCACATACACAAGAGGGGAAAAATTGTTTATTTTTTATGGATGGGGGTTTTCCTTGGTCAAACCCAATTTTGGTAATTAAACCTTGAATTGAAATAATGATAAAAAGAGGGAATGATGAATGAACACTTGTTTGTTGCAACTCACCAAACCCTTGAATAAAACCCTTTAATGGAGATCATTAATGGACTAAAGCTTGTATGAAATGGCTAAATTGGATGTGGATCTTGATGACTTGAGTTGATGCTTGAATGCTTGGATTGATCTTGAAACCTACATCACAATACTAGCTCCAAAAACATGCATGATTGAACATAACTTTGACATGATGCTTGAGATCTTGAATGCTACAACAGATGATGAAGAAATATGCTCTTGAACACCTTTGGAAATAATCTTGGCTCTTGTAATTGATCTCTTGAAAATATAATTGATAACCTCTAGTTGATTTGATGAAATAACCTTGTATTTATAGGCATTTATCCTTAATTTCTCAAAAAATAAAGATTACAAGCCGACATTGAAATTTGAATTTTGGATCATAAAAATACCACCAGAATCATATTTAAAAATAGGCTCAAGGGCCTAGGGAGGACCCATTCGCCCATGGGCGAATGGGTCTGAGGGGCGAGGTCCCTATTCCTGGAACACACATTGCTTAATGTAAGGTGTTATGTATCGACATTAATTATTGTCGAGTTTCCCCTTCAAAAAATGTAATTTATTAGGCTTGTAAATGTAAAATAGGGCTTATTAAGGCATAACTAAGTCCAATTTAATTAGGAGGGCCCAAACATAGTGTGAAAATGTAAAGGGATACATTTTTCTACACTACATGAAGCAATGATCATTTTTTATGGGTACACACCTAGTGAATATTGAAATTCACTAGACCTTGTGTGTTTCTCATCTTGGCCTTGGGGCTCACCTAGTGAATATCAAACTTCACTAGCCCTTGTGAGTATATTTTATGGATGTATAACATAACATAACTTTCTAGTCCATCCTTTTTTCCTTTTTTCATTAACTTTGACATTGAATGTCTGTGTACCTTTTATTGTTACTACACATGTGTGTGCCCCTATGTGCTTATGTTGGTTTTCCATGGGATCTTATATCATGGGGGATTGGCCATCTCACTTGATTCTTTGTCATCCTATATTTCTAACATTTGTGGACTTGGACCCCTCTTGACATATATTTTTCTACTTTAGTGTGAGTCTAAACATAAGTCCATACTCTTACTAATGTGGGGGCTAAATGTAGTGTAGAAAATTGTATACCTTTACAATTTCACACTATGTTTGGGTCCCTTAATTTATTGGACTTAATTAAGCTTTTAATTTTCCAAATTATGCATTCCAAAGCCTTATTTTTATCGTTTTATGAAAGGAGAGCCAACATTAAATAAATGTAGACTCGGCCTACAAGGCCACTTCAACAAAAAAAAGGAGAAATGCATGCTGGCCCCGACGGCTAAGGATGGTAAGGGCAAGAATGATGTTAGGAAAGACTCCAGAGGTGATACGATTGTGGGGACTACTGAGACAACTGGTGGGGAAAATGCCAGGAGGAGATCTGAGAGACTGGCTAAGAACAGCAAAAAGAGGTTGATTATTGAAGACTCTAAGGAGGAGCAGTCTGACAGCAAAGGTTACGAGGAAGAATAATCTGAAGATGAAGAGGAAGAAATTGTGGAGAGGCCCCAGTTGACTCCAGTGGACAACAAGCTTCCTATTGATGGCTCTGCCTTGCACTCTTTGCATCCCCTGGTGGATGAGCCTGGAGAGGTTCAGGGGACTATGGACTTCGAGGTGGAGTCGGGTGATGTGGTGAAGAGAATGGACACTCTTGATAAAAGGTTTTGGGGGCTAACCCACTTCACCATGAAATTGGTCCACTTTGTCATGATCACCCTATCTAATGCTATAAAGGAGGAGCTGGAGGGAGAAAACAACCAGGAGAATAAAGAATGGGTGGGTGATGAGGTGGTGGACCTCCTGATTAAAAACTGGGACAACGCTAATTAGCTGCTCCATGTGCCTATCTGTCGGATGTTGCTCTGCAGTCGTTGTGTTGCCTTTGGGTTGTTTCTACTTTTTTTCCTTTATGTTAGTTGTTTAGTTTAGTTCTTTTTTGGCCCTTATGGCTCATTGTGAAGGGTATGATGCCCTATAAATGTTGCTTAACTTTTCAAAAACATTAAATAAATGCATTCAATAATTAAATTACCTTGGATCATGTGTGTCTTGGAGATATAGGCCATGACCCATTTTCCCATGGGCAAATGGGTCCCCTTTATGAGCTAGGACCCATTTTAAAATATATTTTTGGCGGTATTTTAATGATCAAAATTCAAATTGTAAGTGTCATATTTTGGAATCTAATTTTCAGGAAATTGGATAAACACCTATAAATACATAGTATTTTTATCATTTGAAATCTAAGAAGTGACATCAAGGAGAAATTCAAGGGAAAATATTATTGTCAAGAGCATTCAAGAGCAACATTATCAGTCATTATTAGTAGCAATCAAGATCCTAACATCATGTCAAAGTTTATAGGTGTTCATGTTGTCTTGTGAAGGTTAACAAGAATTGTAGGTCTTCATATTTTTGAGCAATCAAGATTCAATTCCCTTGAAGTGATGTGTATGACTTCAGTCCTTCAAGGAAGAAATTGAATGGTGGTGAGTTGCAAAAAAAAATCATTCACCATTTCCTTCCCAAGTTCTATTCAAGGTTTTTATCATTGACATTGCCATTGTGAAA
Source organism: Sequoiadendron giganteum (assembly GCA_007115665.2). Taxonomy (NCBI): domain Eukaryota; kingdom Viridiplantae; phylum Streptophyta; class Pinopsida; order Cupressales; family Cupressaceae; genus Sequoiadendron; species Sequoiadendron giganteum. Next base: position 470,281,913 of record CM021104.1, read on the forward strand.
GTGGAAACACTATTCGCGTGCGTTGACTTAGGCAAGCCCCTAAAATGGCTTAAAATTTTCTCCTCATTTGAATATGCAGTTTACAGGTTGAAGAAGGATTGAAGAGATCTTGGAGAGAGTTTGCATTGTTACATTTTTTGTCATCATTCTTGTCAACCTATGAAAGCTAAGTTGCATAATTCATTTCCAATATTCTGACAAATTTGAAAGTGGAAAACAACATCTCAGATCTAGCACCAAAGGACCCCAAAAGTTGATCTAGACACCTATACAATGGCCCATTCACCCAAGGGTGACCTAGTCCTCCTATAGTGCTTGAAGCTAAATATTATGGATTAGTACATGTCACTTTGCACTTCTCAGATCCAGTTGCAAACTATTGTTTATGTCTATCAACTGTCGGGATCTTGCATTTTTAATATTAGGGCATATAGGATCATTAGGTTAATCATTCCAACACATTTCCAATCCATTCCAATCCCCCTTAGGATATAGATCCAAGTCTAGTTATCTCACCATTAAGGTCGATAGTCAGTCAATACTCCTTGTTGATCTATATCTCAATGAAATTTATAAAAATGTGGAAATAGCCCTAGGTTACTAATCTTAGAGTCACCACATTTTTATGTTTCACATCCAAATGTGCAATGTGGGACTCTAAATTTACAAGAATGATATGTATAGTAGAAATGTGTCCCAAAGCGGTTGATTTACAAAGCTAATATCAATAACCTACTATAAATAATCACTAGAATCTATTGATGAATCAACACTAGAATTTGATAGAAAAATAGGTGATGATGGAGGATATGAGATCTCATACAAGTCATCATAATACATTGTTCATCCCCAAATGGTGTCTCTATCTTATAAGATGTTTAAGTGAGAGAATATGATGATTTTATAGATGTTGGATTATAAAGATCAGGTAAATAAATATCATGATCTAAAAGAATTTGTTTAATTCCATCAATGTGTCTTCAAATATAATCTCCAATGTATTTTTTCTTTCCACAATAACCATGTTTGATTTTTATTTATTAGAAAGATTACAAAGAATAGTCAAATAGAAGGGATTTAGTGTAAGAGAAATGATCTCAAAATCAACAACTACTAAAGAAGAATCACCAAATTACCCCTTGATTCAATCAATGAACCCCCTAATCAATTTAAAATGATGTGGCACTTTATAAGTAATACATGCACAATTTCTACCAAGTGGACTTGATGAATTAAGATTACAAATACTTGAAATAGAAGCATATGTTGAAACTATAATTCTAGAACATTTTCCAGAGAACTAATAGCACCACTATATGGTTCTAAAAAAATTAGGCAATTTAAAAAAATAGAACCCAAAAAAAGTTTGTATTTGCTTAAATGAGCCCTCTAAAGTTTTAAAAATAGGAAGTAGGGTGACCTTTGAGAATCTATGATTTGTGAAAAATATTTACACCAAAATTACAATAATTACACCACCACATAGAACACAAAAACTTACTTCAAATTAAAAAAATCTATAAAAAATGTGACATCAACATGTTGTCATGCTAATGTTAGAAAAAAAATATGGAGAATATTCATTGGCAATTGCCATAAAATGTTGGTAGTTAACATAAACCACTAGGTGTAATTGTAACATCAAATCTCAATAGAAAATTTTACGATTACAAAAAAAATCATAAAAAATCTAGTGGGTAGTGAAAATGAGACATTACATTAAATGCTAGTGAAAAATTACTAGGTTTACAATTTAATAGAAAATGTGATGCTTTATTGCAAACTTAAAACCCTAGCATTGATTGTTTAGTGTTAATCATTATTTATGCTTAAGAGTGGCAGAGGTTGTGCTTGCGGTGAAGGTTGATGTGGAGGTCATTAACAAAGGAGGCCATAGGGTGGTGCCTTGCCAAGGGTGAGCCAAAAGAGGATATCAACTGGAGGTGTTGTATTTGTATGGAATGCGGCTCTTGTGAAGGAGGTCATTATGTGAACCTTGAAACAAGCTTAATACTAGAATAAACTAAGAGAAATTGAGTAGAGCAAGATTGTTGACTAGAAAAAAAACTAGTGAAACTGAAGTCTTCAAGGCCATGGTTGAGGCTTGAAAATTGCACGACCAAAATATTTGCACAAATAAAGTGAAATCAAATCAAAAAAATTGCAAAGGGCGACAAAGATAAGGGCTCTCTCTATGTCTCTCTCTCTCTCTACACACACACACATATGGGTTTCGTATGATACTAATCCTCCAAGAAATTGTAATTTTTTCTATGTCAAAATTTGACGAAATGACAAGTGATCTTAACTAATTTAGGCCTTCTTGACTCAATGGTGATGTTTGTTTGGTTCCATGAGACACCTTTGATAAGGCTATGCATGAAATTCACCTCAAAGTAGGAAGGAACTTGTAATTTATGGCTCTGATAACATGTTGGAGCAGTGAAAATTTAAATACAAAATCTAATAAATTTCACAAATGGATTATGAGCACAATACACCAAATATCTATAATAAAAAATGAATAGAAAATATACAATGAGACCCTTGCATATAAAGACAAGGATGAGATGAGAAGTTGACTTAAGACTCTAACCATCTTGCATGTGCATGAGACAAATGTACCTAATGTGTCATGTGCACATGAGATAGGTGTCTCAAAATTTAAGTACATGTGTCTCAACTACATAAGGTGAGACTAAAAAACAAGAAGTGTGGACTTAATAAGTGTGAATAGGACTCTCCTAAGTAAGCTAAAAGCTAACTAGTTGTATAATGTCCTTATTTACACTAACATTTTATACTCAAGATGAAGTGTAATCTTACATGATGTATACTATTACCCCAAAAATATGATGTTTGAAATTTAAAAATACAACAAAAGCAATGCAATGTCCTAGCATGCATCTAGGGTTATAGGAGTGGTAGCATGAAGCTATGGTAAAAGTAAAAGTGTCTGGAATCCTACAAAATATTGATATATGGATCCCTCCATAAATTAGGAGTGATAACTAAGGTGTTAGAATGCCACTAAATTAGTGGAAGGTGCAAGAAGATCGCAAGATCTTAGATGATAAAAGATGGTGGTAGATGGAAAGTGATGATCAAATAAGGTTGGGATAATATCTTATTATACTTAACTTAGACACAATTTGAATGCTTTGACACAAGAAATAATACGCACTAACTAGTTAAAAATGAATCACATAAACCTAATTTTATTAAAATTGATTTTTAAAAAATTAAAGATGTAAAATTTGTGTAATAGAATCGATCCAAATTTGATTTCGCATTGAATAATTGAATGAGTAAACTAAAGTAGTTCATATTTCTAATAGTCAAATAAAAAGCCAAAATACTCAAAATCATGCACTAAGACTAAAAAGGCGAAGTATACGAAGAAGGTTTTATTTTCCTTACACATGTTCCATCTTATTATCATGGTGGTGACAAACAACAAAGTATAGTTTGACATATTAAATCTTTCTACCTAGTGCTCCTCCTACGGTAACAATCTTTCTCTTTAATCTCAAGATTCGTTACGTGTCTTATCCTCAAGCCTCTCTGTTTATCCAAAATGACAAGGCACAATTAGCACGGTAGAAGCTAGTGAATTGCCAGCCAATTAGCGTGTAGGAAAAAATATAAACAGTTACAAATACAAGACATTTTAACCCATTAAAATATGTATCTTTCTCGCAAAGGCGACTCTAACCATTCAAAATTGCAAAAAGCTTTCCACTTGAAGGAGAGACTTCTTGGATATCGAGAATAAGTTAAGCGAGACTTTGTCTTTACGTCCAAATTCCACGCTTGTGCTATTTCGTAACAATGGAATTTTGTTTTTTCTTTTAAACAAACATTTTCAGTCCCTGTATCTTGCAAGATCCGCACTGCGATTAAAAAAAAAAACTATTCTGAAATTGATTCACAACGTTAACCCAATTTACAGAAACAAACAAATGTCCAGATCTGTATATGTCATGAACAGCAAACACCAAACAGCATTGCAATGAAAAGCTACCCTGCAATGTGGGTATATTCAGTTCTTCATTCTTCAAAGTTCAATCCATCATACTTACAGAAACAGAAATACATCAAATTCAGTTTGGCTAACAGTCAATTTTATATCAGATAAAGAAATTGGCATCAAAGCCCCTACAAGGCAAACTCGCACGCCTGCAGCGCAGAGTTTGGGTTATAGCCGCTCGGCCACATCAAAATTCTCTGAAACTCTCCAACACGACAGAGATCACAGATATAAAAACTTTACCTTACAGAGCACTGGTGGTGGAAGGGGAAGGCGGCGGCGGAGGAGGAGGAGGCGGCGGCGGAAGAGCGGTTTTGTGCAAGGGGAAAGTTGCAGAGCAAGAAGTAAAGTGGTGTTTAGTGCAGAGGAACTTCAAGGAATTCGGGGTACAGGAGCGGCGCCCTAATCTCTCGTAGCAGTCGATTGAAAAGAGGGAGAGCGAGAGATTGAAGTGGTCTTTGGTAAAGGAGGCACATTTGATGTTTGAGTTGAGAAGGGGCCGCAGGCAGTGTACATAGAGGCGGCGGAAGCCTCCCAAGGCCCGTACAACACAAGTGACTTGCGCTCCCATGGGCAATGGCATTGGCCAATGCTTTGTGCAAATGCCCTCCCACAGCGCCTCCTCCTCTGCCGCGCGCTTCCACCGCCTGCTCACGCACGCCGCCATCGCCAGGGATTTTGAGTCCAGATGCTTGAGAACCTCAAACAGCATGTCCCCTTCAATGCCATCCATTACTGCAGTTCTCAACTTCGCCCTTCTTTCTTTGCACCGCACGCACTCTGTTCCCATTCCCCCCCTTCTCTCTGTGCTAATAGCTTAATTCTAATGAATCCAAAAAGAGCATCCTAAATATGAAGGGGCCAGTTAGTCATGACAGTGACAGTGATATTGATGGTATAATAGTACTAGTCGTAGGGTAGCTCTGTAGGAGGAATCCTGTGAGGAAGAAGCCGAGGGGAAACGGATAAAAGAGGCGCACCACGGCACAATTAACAAGAATACGTATTTGTTTTGTTTAGGACATGCCAAATCCAAGACACGACAAACACAATCCACTAGTCTTACTGCGCCTAACCGCGTAAATTTTACGTTTAGTGCTGGACTTGCTAATTTTGACGGCCGGTCCTTCGATAATACTGTTGCGGGCAATAACCACTAGGAGGAATATACGTCAATGAATATATATACCTACTGCAAGGGGTTAATTATTGAAAGGGAGAAGACAATCTTTGAATAAATAATGTGGGTATTGAGAATATAAATGTACGGGTTAAATGTTTTTGATATAAAAATAATAATGATATTTTGTTGGATATTTAATGGGAATATATTGTCTAAGAGATATTTATGGATGATTTGTTAATGTCTAGGGGATTTGTTAGTGTTTGGATAAATGTTTTGGTATTGAAATTTATTGTTTGTTATTATGAATCATTTGAATGTACTTATGAGATTGATCTTAAGTTCGACCTATGCATGTGTGAATTTAATCTTTATAAAACTTTAAATGTTTCCTTTCAACTTGTCATGAATTTACGTCTTCTTTTGCATTATTTCTTGGTTGGGTAGTTGGGAGTTTGTACAAAATAGGGATAATTACTCACTTGTGTCAAATTTCACAAGGATACCTAGTCAAAGACTTAAAGAATGATTGAAGATAACAAACAAATATACATTGAATGCACTAGACATTAATGCAAGAAGGAATGAAGGTAAGATACTATGAATTCAATGCTTATAATGCAACTTGAATAGTTTTATACTAGATTATTTTCTAGGTTTAAGGTGTTCTTTAAATAAACTAGGGTCAACCCATTAAATACAACCTGAGGGGTCACAAACAAAACATTTAACACATTAAATTGGCACCCAATACTTTAGTGGGAATGATTACGTCAAACCTAAATTTAAATTTAAATTTAGACTCTTAAGTTATGAGGGTCATTTCTACAATCATGTAAGTGACCTAGATCACTTCCATAAATTGTAAATTTGGCAAAGGAAAAGAAAGAAAATAAATTATAAGATTAGGACCAATCCCTAAGAATGATAGTAGGTGGAAATGGATAAGGCTCGAGTTATATGTCAACTATCAAAGGAAAACATATCATTTTTACCTCTTTCATTGCATAAGAGATAAGCTAGTTAGAAAATAGGTTCAAAATGAAGGGCAAAAGTGCAAGGTATGCAATTTTCATTATTACATTTTACTCCCACTTAAAAGGAACATAAGGATACAAATATTGTTTCTTGGAATATTCTCCCTTGAAAAAGAGTGTCTTGCTCTAGAAACCTACAAAATTGAAAATGAATTCAATAAGTAGTAGATATATGTCTCGGATAGATAGTATCTCTATTCACTTTCAAGTCATTTCACACTTGACAATTATCTAAAAAATGATTACATATGTATCTCTCTTCACTTTCATAATTGTATCTCTATGAACTTATTTCAACATTGATGGGCCATAGAGTGCATTGCCTTGAGTTTATCTAACTAAGGTGTTGCAAGTGACATCAAGAATATATCCAATGAAAGAATAATATGGAATAATACATCCACTTTTTTAAGCCCCACTTGGAGAGGTAAGTTGATGCTTATCAAAGTATCCACAAGGACACTCTTAGTAATTTTTAATGCAACATCTAAATGTGCATATATATCTTGTGCTAAAAAACAATCATATAAAAAATATTTCATGCATACAATAATTGATTGGAAGTTTAATGGGAATGTATTGTGTGAGAGATATGTATGGATGATTTGTTAATGTCTAGGGGATTTGTTCGTGTTTGGATAATTTTTTTGGTATCAAAATTTATTTTTTGTCATTATTGTTATGCCTTGCATAACCACCCCATCTTTTGCCTTGGTCAAAAGGGGTCCCCCTTGTTATTTTTATCGTTAGTTGTTTTTTCAAACAAAGTGAGGAGTCTTGTTTTGCCAACACTTTGTTTTTCTTAAATTTCTCTGTCGGAAGCGGAACCAGAACTGAATCAGGTTCTGAAAGTTCTTTTGAAACTTGTTTTTGTTCCCATCCCGACAGACTTTCTTTTAAATCTTTTTGTTTTGTCTCTGTCGAAGCCGAAGTGGGCATTAAGTTGGTGTTTATTCAAAATTGCAAAATCAAATTGCGTTCCGCCTCCGCTTTTTGGACTTTTGTTTTAGTTAAGTCTTTTTCTTTAGTTTTCTTATGTCGGTTTTTTTGTTTTATTTTGGTTTTGTTTTATGCTTTGTTGGCAGAACCGGAGACGGAACGGGAACTAAGTTGGGAAATTACCAAATTTTCCAAATCGGTTTTCATTTCGATTCCGCTCCCGCCAGTTTGGTTGTTGACTTTTGTTGAAGTCTTCTGCAGTAATGGGCCAGTTCTTTTTCAGTTCTGACTCCACTCTATTGCATTTAATGCATTAATGACAGGTGTGAGGCATGCGTGAAATTTTGAATTTTACCTTAATTAAGGGATTCACGTATTATTATTATCATTATTCTAAAAAGATTAAAGAGCGAATAGGAGTTGAAGTGAAGTCTTGTGTGAGTGAACCGATTGATTGAGAGACATTTGCTTGCCAATTGCTTCAGGTGTTTTGTCTTTTTATTGGTGTTCGAGGTAGGGTTTCTTATTGTTGTTGTTGTTCGTTTATTTACTGTTGCGTTTTTGTGTTTTCTCGTGCTTTGAATCATTTCGTTTTAATGAATTCATGGTTCTTGGTATGTTTGTTTGAGTAGGTTCTTGCTTTATTTGTTTGTCTGGTTAATTCTTCGTTTCTTTTGCTTTTGTTTTTGGTTCTTTGTGTTTTAGGGCACGGTCGCTTTCACGTTTTAGTCGTGATCGCGTCGTGCTATTTTGATTTGTAGTAAGTTAGATTAAATTGAGGTTTTAAATGGAATTAGTTAAAATTAGGGATTTATAGTGAGGTAGAATGAATTAATGGTAGTATTGTGTATTCATATGGTTAAAATAGGAAGGGTTAAAGTTGTGCCCTAGTTCTCATATTGCATTTTCTAGATTAGGGTTTTAAGTGCGTTTTCGTAATGCCTTAATTAGGTGATTTAAATGATGCCCTAAGAATACAGTCGCCCCTGGTCATATGGGGATGGTTATATCGAGTTCCAGGTTAGCCCCATGTCATTTTTGAAGCTCGCCTAGTTTGAAACCATGAAGTTCTGCATTGAATTGATGAAGTCATTTATGACGTCATGGTCAACCTGGGCGGAAGCCGGATCGAAATCGATTTTGAACTTGAAAATTATGTTTTCCAAAAGGTATCGATTCCATTTCCATCCTGTCTTCGGCTCCGCTTATAGTGAGAAGCCTTCTTTCAAAATAACGATAATCTAGACGGAAACAGAATCAGAACGAAATAAGAATATGAAATAGAAAATCTGAGGAAAACCAAGTTCCTTTCCATTTCGGTTCCGATTCTGATTTCGATCACATTTTCATTTTCGACTTTGAGCCCACTTCTTGTTAAGTAAAGTTACCATTCCAGTTCTGATTCCGAGTCTGGCAGTATATTAGAAGAAGGTTATTTAGATGTTTGTTGCCTGGTTCCGCCTCTGATGTGGCTTTGAAAGGTATAAGTTTAAAGACATATTTTTGGGATGCTTATTCAAGAATCTAACTAGAGATTTTACTGCAGGAAAACTAAGAAGATGTCGAGAACATCAAGGGAAGCTTCTCAAAGAAACCGGCTTGCAGGGATATCAAAGGCAGCACCTAAACCAAAGAAGATCAAGCCAGAACAATTGTCTTATAGCTTGAGATATAATCACAAGAGTCATGTTGTGAAAGTGAGCAAAGTGGAATCTGACTGGTCAGACATCACTGATACAAACTTGGGCCAATACAACTTTGAGGAGGCATATACTAAAACATTCAATAAGGATGCGACGCCTAGAATGAAGAGGATTGTTGAGTCTGGTTTGGCTCATATCACTTTGTTTCCTTTATCAATCTAGTGCCTGGAGTTGATCTTGGCATCAGCCAATGCCTACAATCCTGCAACTAGACAATGCATGGATTCACAAAATAATGTGATCATTGATCTCACTCCTCAAGCATTCCAAAATATATTCAATGTCCCAGATCCTAAGAACTTGGTGCAGTTGGATGAGGCAAAGGCCTTGGAGAAATATAGTAAGTATAAGGACTCCAATAAGTCTCATTTGAACAAAAAGTGGTTGAAGATAGAAAAGAAGTCTCTAACCAAACTTGCAAACCAGCCAAAGAGGGAAAATTTCTATAAGGAGGTATCAGATTTAATCATGATGCTGTCTAGAGTTTTTGGGAAGAGGGATACATTTTGGTTCAGGGAGTGGATGTTTCCTTTCATCCAAACAATCTTAAATGGAGCCCAGCAGTTTGATTGGCCGATGATTGTGTCAAATGCTATTCATGGTCAACTGACCAGCGTCAAGTAGACTAAATGCCTCTTTATGACTTCTTACATTGTGTATGCAGCAGCAAGGTTGGGTATTTTCCCAGGTTTGCACAGAGTGGGAATAATGGGAGTCTTGGGTGGACAGAAGAAAGTGTGGGTGCATTATGACCAATTGTCTCTTCAGGTTGTTGAGACTCAGTTCAGAAGAGTCAATGATGCATTCATATATGTAGTCATTAATCAATTGAATGGAGATGCAGGGTATAGGTTGAGTCAAGAAGCCATGGCATTTATTGTTGAATGGGGATGTTGGTACATTCAATACCCCAAATTCACATATTTCAGGTTAGTTGGTTTTGAAGTCCATCCACATCTACTTCCAAGGTGTTGCAATAACATAATAGTGTTGATGGAATTTGTATATCAGGCTCTTGTAGTCAATGCTCGGTTTGGTTTAAAGCATAAGACAGGATGTCACAAGTTTCCCATGAAGTTGGGTGAGTATGGTTGTCAGTATCTGGTAGGAGCAAAGGTTGTTTGCAGTGAGTTGATACAGTTGAAATTGGGTTTATACACAGCTCGTAAGTATTTTGACCTGAAGGGTAAGATGTATGCCTTTTTGCCTTCGGTGTTTGACAAACATTTTAATTTATTAGAAGATTTTTGGAGTGATCAACAGGATGAGTATGATCTAAGAAAGAAGAATTATGAAATATTATTTGTCTCACTTATGTCAGAGCTTGGTGTTAAAGATAACATTCCTGACACATTGGTGGATGATGGAATTGTATTGGATCCATCCTATGAAGCTTTGAATATTGGCACCAAGAGTCTGGATCCAATTGACTGGGACAGTGAGGAAACCATTGATATTAAGCAGATTGGAAGGACAATATTGGATAGGAGTGTGCAATGGTTAGTTCTAAGAACAAAGACTCCTCAAGGACCAGCCCCTAAAAAGGGTAAGGGATACAAAAGGATCAAAAGGAAGACACCTCCTAAAGAGCCTTTGGAGTTCTTTCCTCCAAACATCGAAGAGATAGAACTTGAAGTAGCAGGTGATGAATCGAATACACAAGAAGGATAGGCTCAAATAGGATTACTTGTTTCAACACCGGCCTTAGGAGAATATTCTACTCAAGTCCTAGTAGCAAAGCGGCAAGGTAAAGAGGTGGAAAAGGAAACTCTTTATGACATAGTTGAATCCATAAAGGGAAAAGGGGTAGAGGTTCATGATGTTGGAATAGATTTAGATAAGACTGAGTCAGAAAAAGATATGCAAGAAAATATGCCTCTAGAGGAGGATACTGAGCAGGTTTTAACACAAGAATATCAATGGGTGTTGTTTGAAGAGGCAAAAAAGGATTATGATGCAAGGGCTGTAGCATTAGAGAAACAAAAGGAAATCAATGCCAAGGCACAAGCTGATGCTATACTGCACCAGCAACAATTAAAAGACAAACAAATTGAAGCTAAGACAGCAGCTGATGAAGTAGAGGGACATAAAAGGCAACAAGAACATGAACTCAAGGTTAAAGAAGAGAATGATAAGTTGGAACTAATACAAAAGATTCATGACCTTGAAGAAGAGAAGGCAAGAAACCGGAGGGAGAAAGAAATCTTGGTTGCCAAGTTAAAACTTGTTGAGGAAGCTCACCAAAAGGAAGAAGAAGCAAGGGCAGAAAAGCTCAAGGCTTTAGAGGTAGAACAGTTAGAGAAGGAAAGACTAGAGGCTTTTGAGAAGGAAAAGCTGGAAAAAGAAGCTCTAGAGAAATAAAATTTGGATAAGGAAAGACTAGAAAAGAATAGATTGGAAAGGGAAAAGTTGGAGAGAGATCGGTTGGAGGAAGAAAGGTTGAAGAAGGAAGAAGAAGATAAGAAGATACAAGAACAGAAAGATAAGGAAGAGGCTGAAAATCTTGTGCAGATGCATGTGTTACAAAAACAGCAAGAGGAACCAAGGGTTGATTCTCAATCCCAGGTACATATGCAACCACCTTCTACCATTACTTCTTCTTCCACCTTGATGACTGCTGCTCCAAGTGCTCCCACTTGGTTAAAACTAGACCTGCAGAAAAGAACAGTAACACCTTCACAACCTCTCAATTGGGAGGATATGATGAAGGAGATTGAACAAGAGAGGCCTAAAAAGAAGGCCAAGATCTTACACTCTACCAGACTCACGGACAAAGGAGAGATTGTTGCTGAGTGTGCCATACCAATGATAAAAAAGGAGGTAGGGGACATGCAACTAACAAATTATGATTTGAGTACTGTTAACTTGGGAAGGCCCACTAGGAATCATCAGATGAACCTAATTGATGTGGTGGCTTCAACAACCAAGTCAAGAATGATAAAAGATAAACAGAAGAAAGATGATCTTAAGGATCAGTTGGATCAATTGCATTCATTTTTGAAAAATGTCTCCTCTCCAAGATCACAACAGGTAACGGCCATTGAGACTCCTATTTTGTTAAGCAAAAAGGAGGTAGATGATTTGGTGCAGGTAAGAGGTAAAGCGAAGATGGTAGACAGATGGGTAGACAAGTTGAATCGGGAGGTAGGTGAAGTTTTGGTTGAGGGTTTTGAAGTTTACAAAGGCACTGAAGAGTTGATAAGAGAAATGCAACAATATATTGAAGCATCGGAGAAACAAGAAGAGGAATATAAAGAGTATAGTCAGAAATTGGAGAAGGTTAGTACATTGCCTTTGACTACTCTTCTTGAACAGTCAATACTTGAGGAGGATAATAAAGATTTTGTGGAAAAGACCTCTCGTATACTCTGATTCATAGTAGATTTCTTGTGTAAACATAGGAATGAGGTTCAAGAGGTTCTTAATAATTTGACTGAACAGTTTGAGGAGCTGGAAGCATTCATTGCTATCATTGTAGATGTAAATGTATTAACAAAAGAAGGCATGCCTTTGAGTCAAATAAAAGAGAAATGGGATGAAAGATTTAGAGGACTCATGCAGAAAGGAGATGATGGTGAAGATTTGATGATAGATTGGTTGATGGATGTCAAAGAAGAAATAAAAGCTCCTAGAAGAGAGTTGACAAAGATAAAAGGTATGAGAGGGTTTGTTGCAGAAGAGTTGGAGCAAATTAAATTTGAGGACAACTGGGTTGATGGTCCAGAAATAGATACATTACAACAAGTCTTCGCTAGTTATGATGAGTTCATTGCAGATCCAGCTTCACATGCATAAATCTCTTGCATGCATGATTTCCTTCTTCTTTGCATGTTGCATGCAACACTGACAGTTTTGAGGCACATGACATGTTTCTCTTTTGTTTTTCTATTCTCCAGTCTAACTAAATGTCTAATGTAAGAACTCAAGATCAAATTGATCTGAGTTTCCAAGAAAGTTTTGTTCCTAAAAGGGTGGATGACTTAAAATAGAAGTGGAGTTCAAATTTTGTATATCTATAAATACCCTGTGGGTATCATATTGTGAAGGTTGGCTAATTGTGAATAGAATTGTCTTACTTGATATTAGGAGATAGAATTTTGTAGTGATTACTGAGATACATTGTTACTAGATACTTTACAGTTAATAAAAATGACAGGTTTACGCAATATGGTGTTAGAATTGAGTTGTTTTACTTGATAAGGCTGATAAGTTATAATCTATCTGAATGCCAGTGATTGTGCTGAAGCATGCTAGTTTCTTATGTGATGAAAGTCATTAGAAGAAACCAGATTTAAGGATTATCTTGTTAGATTATCATTGAATTGAAGTTATTAAAGTCTGTTGATCTATGACCTTGGCAATGAATGGATGTGTGTTCTTTTGAAATCTTGGAGATAGTTGTGATATGCGAATAGTGGTATTAAATTAAGCACCTTAGATGCATGCAATGGTATAGTTTATTCTGTAAATTGTGTCATGCTTTGGTTTTGTGATTTGTTAGAAAAAATTCATTGTTGAAGGTATATGTCTGAATGCTAGATAAATTTGATTCATACTTATTGGTTTACCCTTTGATCTAACTTTTTCTTTTGTTTGAAACCCCCTTTATTTACAAGAACGGTTTGATAAAATGAGTCATTGCTTGAATCTTTTGTTACCAACACAGGCCCCTTGAACATTACAGTTGCATGGACCGATTGAGTGACACCAGATAGTTGAGAACCAACTACTAGGACCTTGGGAGCTAGGCCACTACATGCTGTCTTTCTTTTTCAGGAGAAATAGAGTAGAAATATTCTGTTTATACGTTGTTTTTGTCATTTTCACCATCAACAATTATGAATCACTTGAATGTATTTATGATATTGATCATGAATTCGACGTATGCATGTGTGAATCTAATATTTATTAAACATTAAATATTCACTTTCAACTTGTCATAATTTTATATCTTTTTTACATTAATTCTTGGTTGTTTGGTTGGGATTCTATACATAAAAGGGATAATTACTCCCTTGTGTCAAACTCCATAAAGATACCAATTCAATGACTTAGAGAATGGTTGAAGACAACAAGAAAACATGCATAGAATGCCCTAGAAATCAATGCAAGAAGGAATGGAGGTACGATGGTATGGATTATATGCTTTTATGTGACTTGAATACTCTTATATTAGATTATTTTCTAGGTTCTAGATGTTCAAGTTAAATAAACTAGGGTTGTACCTTTAAATACAACTTGAGGGGTCACAAGCAATACATTTAATGCATTAAATCGGCACCCAATCATCAAGTGGGAATGATTAGGTCAAACCTAAATTTAGATTTGAATTTAATCTCTTAAGTTATGAGGGTCACTTCTAAAATCATGTAAGTGACCTAGATCACTTCCATAAATTGTGAATTTGGTGAATGACAAGAAACACATAAATGATAGGATTAAAACCAATCCCTGAGAATGATAGTAGTTAGAAATGGATAAGGCTTGAGTTATATGCCAACTATCAAAGGAAAGCATGTCCTTTGTACCTCTTTTATTGCATAAGAGATAAGCCAGCCAAAATAGGTCCAAAATGAAGGGGAAAAATACAAGGTATTCAATTTTTTTTTATTACGTTTTACTCCCACTTTAAAGGATCATAATGATATGTACATATTGCTTCTTGGAATATTCTCCCTTGGAAATGAGTGTCTTGCTCTAGAAGCCTATAAAAATGAAAATAAATTCAATAAGCAGTAGATATATGTCTCAAGAAGATATGTATATCTCTTCACTTTCAAATCATTTCACACTTGACAATTATCTAAAAATTAATTGCATGTGTATCTCTCTTCACTTTCATAATTGTATCTCCTTGAACTTATTTCAATATTGATGGACCATAAAGTGCACCACCTTGATTTTATCTAACTAAGGTGTTGTGAGTGACAATAAGAATCTAGCCAATGATAGAATAATATGGAATAATGTATCTACTTCCTTAAGCCCCACTTGGAGAGGTAAGTTAATGCTTACGAAAGTATCCACAAGGATACCATGTCATTTTTAATGCACAACACCTAAATGTGCATGGATATCTTGTGCTAAATTACAATCATATAAAAATTATTCCATGCATTTATTATATTGATTAGATGGATAAATGAGGATAGCCTCATATTGATGGCCCCCTATGAAACCTCAACCATAAAGTGGACCATAATAGTTATTGTTTATGACATCCTCCTCATAAAATGAAATAACCAAAGGTACATAAGGAAAGGAAATATTGGTTCATGTCCACAAACATATCCATAGGAGTGTGGGAGGGTGAACTTGTTGGTATGTGAAGTCATTTTTTGTTTATCTAACATTGATTGAATAGTTGATGATTTCAATGGTGTAGATTGAACAACCAAGAGGTCGCAAGGGGTTGGGTGTAGCCCCTGCCATGTTGAGGGCATTAGATCAAATCAGAGAATTTTTGTGGGACTTAATATTTTTGACCATTTTGACATGTTCTCATTATGAAATTTATTGAATCACACAAGTTATATTTTTTGATATTCTTCTACAAAGAGGATTCAACAACTTGGATGATGGTTCTATCAATCATGTTTTTTTGTGATGAAGTGCAAATTGTTGTAACCGTGAAATTTTCTTGAGATAATAAAATATCATAAGATCTTTGCCCATGGTTTTTCCTAATACTTTAGTAGGTTTTCCATGTAAATATGTATGTTTCATTTTTTTAATTTTCATTGTTAATTTAAATGTACTATTAATTTTCTCAACCAAACCAAAATGTTATATATTGATAAGATATCTAGATATATATGTAGGATCCATGGGATTAGCAAGATGCTCAAGTGCCTATTAAAAATCATTATTGTAGATTAAGAATGTGAAGAATAATGATTTTATAAGTTTATAAATTCTAATTTTAGGTGAGACAACTAATTGACTGAACCCCATCATTAACACAATAGACATGTGTAAGATTATTATCAATGAATTCTTGGACCTTATGCTTGAGATTCATACAAATAAATGTGTGATGAGCATTATACCTATTATAATTGCAAAAAAAAAAATCATTGTATCCATTAATTATCCTTTAGAAGCATATGATAGATTATGTGAGGGAGAGTAATCAAATTAACATTCAATAAGTTACACACAACACATTATCTAGTGGTTTATTTAGCTTTGTTAATTTTATAGGAGTTCGAGGCTTAAAAGAAAAAGGTTTAGATGCAATAGCTACATAGTATTTGGTTTGTTATCCCTCTTATAATTTCCCTTTGGAAAATAATCCCTTTTAAAATTTTGAAGGATAAGAAGATGTGGAGTGGGTATGGGGGGGCCATAATTCAAGTCATTAGAAGCGAGTAACTTAAATTTGACAATATTAACATGAGCACAAAGGTTCATGAAAGAAGTATAGCTATTCAAATAGACAATATCCTAGAGGGGAGGCAATACACTCTTAACAAAACTTATTCGGAACTTGGACATGATTTGAAAGTTGATGTTTCATTTTAGAACAAATTGATTGAAATATTATAACATGTTCATTGATTTGTTCAATTAGATTCATATGAACATTCAAATAAATATAAAATTATATTTTGAAAAGGTTGAGAAAGTTGTGGCTAATTGGTCAAAAGTGTTGATAGATCCATACTCCAAATAATAAAATCATTTAATAGCATAGTATCCAAAAGTATGAGGGAATAACACAACCAAGTTCTATTGTCATCACAAGCATGATCGAAACATGAAACATTGGATGTTTATAAATGAATATTAGGATCACTTTTACTATAGTGTAATTTAAAGAAAGATGCCATGAAATCCCTTCGGTAATTGATAGATCAAATCTCAAGTGCAAGAGATATATGATGCATCCTAGTTTATGTAATAGCATATTGATTACTAAGCATGAAATCAACCTTATTTTTAATTATATCTTGCTTCAATAATAATGCATCAAAGGGAAAAGGTGAGGATAGTGGTGGTTGGAGTGGAAGGAATAAGAGTAAGAGTATATTTAAGGGAATGGGAAATAAGAGGTAAATATGTGCCAATGTTAGAGTGAGAGGCAAAGATATGAGGAAAAGAGGTAGGAATGGTACTAGTAAGGTGAGAAGTAAAAATGACACTAGGGGATGAAGTGATGGAACTAGTGGAAGGAGAGGCAAATAGAATAATAATGGAAGGATATGCACTAATGATAGTAGAGGTACATAAATGGAAATTAAGAGCGAATGGTAGAAGTGGTAACCTAAGATGAGAAATAGGCACACTATGCGGATCTAACTCAAGATGGGAAGAAGAAGGATAAATGGAATAGGAAGGGTGATTGGGTAAGGGGAAAGATGCACTATACAAAGAAGTAGAGGGGGACATTAGATTACCAATACCATAAATAATCTTAGTGTCGTAGGGGAAGTAAGTAAGCAAGAATGAAGTAATTAGAGCCTAAAAACACTAAGAACTCATATAATTGAGATCAAACAAACCCATACTCAATGAAATTCATTTGTAAAGCATAGAAATGATTTAATCTAAGGAATTTAACTAAAATAAAAGCTATTAAATCACGAGGAAATGCAAACCTTCAATCCCATGGATTGATGCATATTTGTGATGTGGATTTCTAAAATTGTGCATAATCCATGTTACAAAAGCTTGATATGAGAGGTGTGATTCACAAAATAGGTTCTCTAAAATTCTCAAGACTTTCTCAAGAATTTTAGAGAGTGCTTATGCTTATGAGGTATGTGAATGAATTTCATGTTGATGAAGGTTTGTTTTATAAATTTTGGAAATTTTGATCAACGATCAAGATTTGATCTGAGGATCAATGGATGAGAAGTAATCAAGTATATGGGTAAGGATCAAGGACAATAAATGGTTGAGGATTCATGAGAGCTCAAAATATCCCTAATTTAATGGAAATAGGTTGGAGATATTTTGAATTGGAGGGAAGAATTTGAATTTGAAAAGGAAATACTCTCTAGGGAATATTCTTTGTGCAAGTTGGAGAGTTGGAGGAAAATTAGCCAATTAAACATTATGAAAATTATTTAATTATGGGGATGAGGGGAATTAAGATTTTTAATTAAACAAATGGGAGTTATTTAATCAAGAGGGATTATTAGTGTGAAAATGATGAATTAATCAAATAACCTTAATTATTCAATTAATAGGAGAATAAATTGATTTTAATTAAATAATTGAAAATTATTTAATTAAATGGAGGAATTAGGTGATAATGAGGAAAATGATGTTAGTAAGTGAAATAAAGATGTGTGAAATGCTTAAGACAATTTTAGGTGTCTGCATTTTTCCCCTCTTTGAAGCAATGTACTTGCGTTGTTTCAAAGACCTGATGTTATTTGGATTTTTTTTTAAATTCCTTTGATTTTAATTGGTGCTCCACTATGCCCCAACAAAAAAAAGGAATGATGGGGTGTTGCCCCCTCGCGAGATCAGTCGAAAGAATCAATTTTTGGGTCAAGATCGTGACATGATGATGGGAGTAGTTTTGTTGAATAGAGGATGACAAATAAGTCATACGAAGCCTCAATACTGACCAGGTCTAATAGCCAAGGCTAGAAAAATGAGTTGCAGGGTGAAACCCTAGGTTTTTCTAGGCATATATAGGCATTTGGGCTCAAAATATCCTCATTTGCACACTTTTCTTTATAGAGATCTAGAGCTCTAATCATCTAGTTTGCTAGGACACCTTCTCCATATGGCGCTTGTACACCATGCAACACATTGGTAGACAAGGTGTGATAGTTCTAGGGTACTGCCACAATAGTGGTTTATACTTTCTGGGAGATCCTATTTTTTTGTTGAAATCACATATTTTTTAAAAATATAATGATTTAAGCCTTGAAAAGTTCCATTTAAAGGATTCCAATTGAAGAGGATTTGATAAAACCACCTTAGACCAAGTCCCCTTGGATAGAACCCTACTAGTTTTAAACCATACCTATAACAAAGTCTCCTTTACACCTATCAAAATGTTGATAAAAAACCACTTTTGATTTACCTTTTGGGGGATCAAATGAGTTCATTTAAAATTTATTTTTAAAAAATATGTAGTCCTTATTAAAACTTCCAAAAAAGTATAATTTTAATTAAATTAAATTTGATTATTATATTTATTTTTTTATTTCTTGTGAATGTAGGTTTTTCACCGAAAATCAAGCTCTTTATTCTGCATATGTGGAAAAATAGTAGATTATCAAAATAAAATTTGAAAAATATGTGCAGGCTGGGTATTGATGTCCTTGATCCGTTAAAAAAAATAATTTTGATACATACAAAAAAAGTTATGTTGTATACAGTCCACCTATGTCTGAATTGTAATTGGTTTGACTTTGAAACTTGATTAAAGAAAAAATATTTAATAAAACACTATGAAACCAAATGAACTGGTTAGATATCGTAGTTAAAAATCTAAATAAAAATAAAATAAAATTTATCCTTCATACAAATTTTTTTATGTTGTATACAGTGAGCATCACTCCTTAAAAATGTTTTTGAAAAGGTAAGCAACATTTACAAGGTGTTGTACCCCACACAAAGAGCCACCAGGGCCAAAAAGGAACAAGTCTAAAAAGCTAATAGTAAGTCAAAAAGAACAGAGACAACACTTTAATAGCATAGAGACCAAGGATAGGCAGCCAAGACACAAAACATTGGCGCAGGTAGTAGCTAACTGGCATTGTCTCAATTTTTGAATAGGAGGTCCATAGCATCATCACCGACCCAGTCTTGATTCTCTTGGGCATTATTGCCCTCTAGTTCCTCCTTGATAACAGTGGACAGGGTGCTAGTAACGAAGTGACCCAAATTCATTGTGAAGCGGGCTAGTCCTCTAAATCTTTTATTGAGCGTGTCCAGATCTTCTTCTCCAAAGCACAAAGCTCCTCCCCGACATCCATGGTTCTCGAGACCTCATCAGGCTCAACAACCAAGGGGTGTGAAGAGTGAGAGGTCAAAGTCTTTTTCGGTATCTTGTTGTCTTCCAGGGTAAACTGGGGCCCTTCCACATTTTCATCCTCATCTTCCTCGGTCTCCTCTTCCTTATACTCCTTGTTGTTAGTCTGCTCCTCCTCCGAGTCCTCAATAATCTCATTTTTTATTGTTTTTCACCAATCTCCCAGATCTCTTTATAGTAGTCTCCCCTCCAGTCATGACCATGGTCCCCACAATAGTATCACCTTTAGAATCTTTCCCTATTATGTGCTTCCCTTTACCCTCCTTCACCATCAGCTTCGGCGCACCTTTTTTACCATCCTTGCCTTTTATCATAGTGTTGGCTCTGTAAGCAGACTTTGCCAGGGTGGCCTTAAGTTCACAGAGGCTGGTCGCAGCACTAGTATGTGCATTACCCACCCCTCCTTTAAGTTTTTTGGTAGCTTGTTTAGCTTTTGGATTTTCAGCAGTACCCAGATGGGTTTTTCGAGAAGGGCTTTTTAACTCAGCAAGGGAGATATTCGCAACAGTCAAGGGTTCAATTTCATCAATGCGAACAACATAAATGGCTCTTGGGGGACAAAGGGCCAAGTGAAAATGGTAGAGTCTCGGGATAAGCCCCTGATGGAGCAGAAGAGGCAAAGGGTCACTTGGGTTAAGACTGGCCATATCCTTACATTTTTCAACCGAATTTTCCATGTCCATGAGCAAAAATAAAGGAAAACTAAGCAATATTTTATGCCTTAGATGATTCAGAAGGGGAAAATGATAGAAGAAATACATTTTGAACCTACCTTCTAGCGTGACATACTTCATCAGGGCTAAACACACCTGGTCCTAGGGCTTCAGAAGGGCTTCACGTTCAAAGCCTGACTGGTTTCAGATCGGTTCCTCATTCCCCATGAAAAAATATTTCAAGCTATCATTGTCCGACGTCCGAGTGTGCTTAGGATATTTCTTCCCAGTGCACAACATTCTGGTAGCTTGCACTATAACCTCTTCGCTGACTTCAAAAGAAATTCCACTCATTGTGACCCTTCGATCCTTCCAAGAATTTGCAAATTGACTAGACAAAATAGGGTTGTGACCAACCAGAATCTCCATGAGAGGAGCAAGGCCTTCCTCAACACATATATGCTAGACCAAAGGATTCTTACATAATTCTTCACAATTATCCGGCTCAGTCCGAATGTGGTCACCACCCATGATGTTCACCTGCACAAGAAAATAGAGAGCTTGCAGAGAATGAAAGTTAGAAAAACCAACAGAGCAATGGGCTTTCTTCACATTGTGAATATTGAGGCAAGGATTGCAGTGTTGGATAATAACGCCAGTGTGTAGGTCACACGCGCAAAGGGAAAAATCACCACAAGAGAACTTAACGGTGGCATTAATGTGGATCTTAAGATGATTGCATCAAGCTAAGTGAAAATCGGTAGGCATGCAGGGTTCCTTGGCCATGGAGCAATTGCGCAAAAAACAAGACAAGGTGGTCGCATTGCCAAATTTAGAAATGTCCATGTAAGTATAATTTGAAGCCCGCGCTAAACTAGCAGGATCGAAGGTGCTAGAAGGTAGTGTTCCTTCATTATGAAAGGTCATATCAACATTCATAATCACAGTCTTACAGAGGGCATGATGGATTAAAACAATCCCAAAGAGAATATATCGCATGATACGACCTCTCAAATTCATCAATGTCTCATACTTTCCTAATCCCTTCTTAGTGTCACCTTCTTTAACCACGTGACAAGCCTTAAATTTTGAATTCCACCACCTTTTGGCCACCTCAGCATTAGAGCTCATCCACCAGACCCAAAGGACAATCAAGTGGGCCCCCCAAACAACACCCATCACCCGAAGATTTGAATTCATCATAATAAGTGGTTGTTTTGTTCTTTCAAGATGATATATTGAATCCTTTGCGGTAACTTCTCCATATTCCTCCAACATTTAGAGTAACCCCAACAAGTACCATAATTAGCCAAAGCATCTGCCACTTGGTTACCCTCCCTAAAAATATGTCACTTTTTTTCTTCTAAGCTTGGATAAAAGGAACCTAGTATCCAACAAAATGTCCTTTGTACTCCAGCCAATTAGTCTGCCCATATTCACAACATTAGTAATGGACTTAGAGTCACCTTCAATGTGGAGGTTTGCAATCCCCTTCATTTGTACTCCTTAAAAATGTTGTTTACTAATAAAAATTAGTTTTTGAAGGAGATGAAAAAAAAGGTGCAATCTGCTTCCAAATTTTTTGAAAAAAATATATTTAGAATCAATAGACAAAACTTCACAAATCACTAGTTTGCATCATCTTCAAATTCCTCACGGTTTAGCCGCTATAGGAGCCCGAAAGTGAAGATTTAGTTAAAAAAACATCAGTTCAGTGTCTAGTTTGCCCAAAAATTGTAAACCAGTATTGTGGGATCACCCTTAGATAGAGGCCAGTGAGAGTGGGCCAACCAGTACGTACCCTATTAATTTTTTTCTTGCATGTAGTTTTATGATGTCAAATTGGTAGCTTAAGGTAGGAAAACAAACACGTTGATCCACAGATCGATGCAATTGTAACTCTACATGGCATGCCCGCAATAACAGAATTTTGCCTTTATCGAATCATGTTACGGTTGTCATTATGTATTATGTTTGTGATGCCTTATCATAGATAAAGTGGCATGTTTGAAAATGCATTCATAGATGCATTTAGGGATTCAGTGCATTTGAAAACTGGTTCGTGACTGATTGTCAAGCTTTGTCATATTTGTGAGAAGTGATGCATATGTTCTTTTTCTCAAAAGACTTAGGTTTTTATCAAAAATTTGGCAATTTGATGTTGAGGGAGTGAAGGCCGAGGATTTTGGACCGGATGGTGCTCTTTAGAGAGATTGAGATCGATTTTCTTTCATTGGTCCATCTCTACTATATGGAATGCATGCCTGAGATCAAATCTCACATGGTGATGATGACTGCACTTGTGGAGTGATGGAGATCAAACACAATTACTTTCCACCTTCCAACAAGAGAGTGTGTTATTACACTAGAGGATGTCTAGTGTATCCTTAGGGTGTTGATTGAGGGTGTGTGGGTTATTTATGACATGGATCAAGGAACATCATCCATGTAGAGACTACTTGGAGAGGATGAGCTAGAAATTATGGATGGACAACTTGATTTGAGACCTTACTATGGAGAGGTTGATGAGATTATGTTGACCTTAGCAAGATTGATTATGGGACCCATCATGCCAGACTGACGATCATGAGGGTTTTCAATTGGATGAGGCTATGTCATCGATGGGATGGTCATAGAGGGCATTACCTATGCATGGGGACCTTGCATCCTCATGCACTTGTATCATGTTATGAACCAAGTTTTATATAGATCTACTACTAGTTTATCTATGGATGTGAATTTGCTTCATGTACGGGAATGGGAGCAAATAGTAGTGACTCATCCAGTTGGAGAGTCAGAGAGAGGCAATGGATCCATTTATATATAGGTTTTCCCCTATTCTTACACATAAACATATAGGAGAGCTATAGTTTTGGAGGGTGTCTTTGATGACATGATCGAGTTTATTTGGAGGCCATGGATGCACTATGAGGCATGGATGAATGACCATTTCCATTTAATATATTATCGACAGACTCATTGGATGATTAAGCACACACCTCAAATCTTTAAGAGGTGTCTTCCAAATAGAGTGATGAGGTAGTTTGGAGAGAGACAGGTGGTACCTACGGATGACTATCATGCCATCTTTTCTAGGATAATTCGAGAGATGGCTGAGTGGGGTCATGTGGTAGTGCCACAAAAAATACTTTTTTAGTTTGCATAGCTAGCTCCCCAAGAATGGGGATCAGCAGGAGGTTCAGTTGATCTTGAGACAACATTAGATTATGATGTTTGGTGGGTACAATGTGGCCATTGATATTTACACATCATGCTAGTGGACCCGGAGCCATAGGCGGTGACAGGATGAGGAGAGAGGAAGAGCCTAGGTGTGAGTGTCGAATCAAATAGAGGGTGGTTGCAGAGGCTCAGAGGGATGGTGACCAATATCAACAATAGGTGGTTGTTCAACAAGTTGGCCAATAGGTGGCACAAAAAGGTCCTCCGTAGTAGGATCCACCACAACAACAGGATCCTCCATAGGTGAACCCATAAAAATAGGAGGCCAGAGGAGGGGATGATAGTGATCAAGACACAGATGTCTGACTTTCCCTTGTATTATCAAAGAGGGATCACACTCATTGCGAGCGAGATGAATACAGATTAGAGAGAGACCAAGTGGCTACTCAACTCATATAGATAACTTCAAAGAGGGATCAAGCCCTCGTAGAGTGAGACTAGCGAGCTACAAAGTATGACCTAACCCTGATAGAGAGGGACTTGAGAGCTTCAAAGAGAGATACAAAGATTACCCATCAATAATAGGTGGAGGCACAGATGACCCAATTTATAATAGAGCGAGATTTTGAGCATGCAAGGAGGACATAGTTAGAGATTAGTCAGGGGTCTATGATCATGACAACATAATATCTACAAGATATGAGATCCCTCATACAAGAGGCCACATATTACAAGACTCTATACTAGGCCGATGTACTGAGAGAGCATAGACAACCTTAGTTCTTTGTACGAATTAGTACATTTGGTTGATTAGGCTGATCAAATGGTAGTCCAGTAGGTCACCCTTCTTAGTAGACATAGGGACATCGACAACCACTAGGGTCTTTGAGACATGATCAATAATAACAATAGATTATGGGTCTGCCACCTCCTCAACCTCCTGATAGAGAGGAGTGAGGGAGCTCAGGGTAGCTCAGTATTGTACAAATATTATTAATGTATAGATCATTGATGCAAACATATTTATATACATTCAATGGCTTTTGAGCCTCATGTACATACATTTTTGATGTATATTATTGTATCACACATGATGTATGTATCAAATATTTTATATCATGACATTTTCCTTTATGATGATATATGAGATGAGATGATCCCTTTTGATGAGGCTATGGCATGATGTCATGATGTATGCTTTGATTTCGATGGGTTTATGCTTTATGATGTTATTTCATGCTATTTTGATGTGATGTATTTATTATTCTTATGATGTTCATGTTTCTATGATTTGTGGATGCAAGATGCATGTATGGATGATATGATCATGATTTATTTTTTGTATTTTCATATGAATTATCATGATTATGTATGATAGATTATATGAGATGGTATTGAAAATTTATGGATGCAGGGTGAGGATTTATTTTTGTTTGTCATAATTCTTGGATAGAAATGTTAGTATGGATAGAAAAATGAGATAAAATGATATGAAATAAAATAGGATGATGATGTTGATCAGGAAACCAATAAATCTATGATTATTCCAATATTTTATTGGATATGTGATGAGATAGGATAAATAATTTTCTTTTTCTTTTTAGATTTTGCAACATAATGTAGAGAAATCCTTATTTTGATATAACAAGTAGACACAATGCACCAAGGTATGAAGAACTAGGGTGACATTGTATATATTTTATAGAATATGACTTTGCAAACAAATAGGAGTATCCTTGTTCATACCTGACATATAGACACCTTGTTTGACCAGGTGAGAGAATGAAGCCATCAAAGTAAGGAGGCCAATACACAAAAGGTATAAAGAATTTGATATGCATTAGATGTTGTATTAATTGAGACTATCCCTACACACATAAGGCAAGTATTCACCAAGGTCATACTACAAGAACATCCAACAAGCACAGCATATGAAAGCAATGAAAATTCCCCATTATGTACCCCTCTAGACATATCAAGATATTGAAGATCAAGGAAGTTTTGAGTGAGCGATGTAATGAGACAAAAAGATAAAACCAAAAGAAAATATCAAAATGAAAAATATCAATGCCATCATATCTCTTGTCAAAGTGAGTTGTTTTAGGTGAGATCTGAAATGATGTCTATTGTAGGAAATATATATCCATTAAGACATTCATTTGATGTTGATTTTTCTAAATGTTTATGCTATTGACACAAAGGTTAATTGACATGTTTGACAATGATCAAGATTCATGACTTTTTGTGTGAAAGTTTATGTTTCAACAAGTGTTGTACCTATTCCTATTTGTTTTTTCAAAGGTGATGATGGTGATAGGTTTACTATGGATGAAATATTATTTCAAATGAAAATGATATGGGATAGAATGAATGTTTTTATTTTCAAATGTTTCAAATGTTTTTAACATTTTGAGGATGTTTTTGGTCTTTTGCATTTTCTGAGTTTGTTTTTGGTATTTTGAATATTTGAATGTTTTTGACTTTTCAACATCCTTGGATGTTTTGTGATTTTTAGATCGATGATGATGAATAGATATAGATATATAGTGATATCAGTGCTCTTTTGGAATCATGTTGATAGCCAAGCTAGAAAAATTGATTGATTTGATTGTTTGATTATCGATGGTGCTAATATTTGTTGAGGATACACAACACTACAAGGATAGTGTTACCAAGATAAGAACAACATGAGGATTAGGAAGGATACATCCTAAGATTATGATGGATTAATTGGATAAAATGGACCAAGATTCATATCCAGACTAGGAACAAAATCTGTTGAATGTTTTGATATGGTGTTTAAGCACAAGTTGGATGCAACTGATATAGATTGTTTTGTATTGATGTTTGATAAAAAGATATATCTGATGGGGAATATCTTATTTGTCAAAATGTGTCATATGCTCATGCTTTTGGATAACTACTTAAATTTTTTTTGACTTCTCTGATTTTTCTTTAGAAAGTGTTTATATCTCAATGTGAGACAGAAGACATAGATCAAGATTTATTCAAAAGAAAGATATAAGCATCTACCCCCAATGTCTAGCAATGTATGAGATGTTATGAGTGGTTGGATAGAGGATGACTACTAGGATAGTGTAATGATGGATTAGATGATGTTGCATTGTTTGGATAGTGCCGGATATAGGTGATGGTATTGCATATGATAAGATAGGATTAACAATAATGAACATGTCAAGATTTTTCTAAAAGCAAGTTTGAAGTATCCCCCTAATGTTTGTCAAGA